>PVIC010009661.1:0-45053 GCA_004025085.1 Thryonomys swinderianus
GGTACACATATGTCTTTACAATATGATTCTTTTAATTCCTTTGGGTATATTCCTAGCAGGGGAAGAGCAGGGTCAAATGGGACCTCTAATCCTAGTTTTCTGAGGAATCTCCACACTGATTTCCACAATGGTTGCACAAGTCTACAATCCCACCAACAGTGGAGGATTCCTTTCTCCCCATAGCCTCATCAGCATTTATTGCTGGTTGATTCTGTAATAGCAGCCATTCTTTGTGGAGTGAGATGAAATCTCAGTGTTGTTTCCATCTGCATCTCTCTAATGACAGTGATGTCAAGCATTTCTTTGTATGCTTCTTGGCTGCTTTTACTTCTTCTGAGAAGTGTCTGTTCATTTTAGATGCCCATTTTTTTAATTGGGTCTTTAAACTTGGGGGGACTGTTTTTTTTAAGTTCTTTATATATTTTAGATAATAGCTCTTTGTCTGGGAACAGTTAGTAAAGATTTATTTTTCTATATTGTTGGTGGCATGGTTTCTTTTGCCGTGCAGAAGCTTTTCAATAGGATGAGATCCCATTTGTTGATTCTTTCTGCTAGTTCTCATGCTATAGAGGTTTTGCTCATAAAGTCTCTCCCTAAGCCACTGTCTCCAAGAGTTCTACCTAACCTGTTTTCTAGTAGGTTTAGTGTTCTGTTTTATTGTTTAAGTCTCTAATCCATTGTGATTTCAGTTTAGTACACAGTGAAAGAGACAGGTCTAGCTTTAGTTTTTGTCAGGTTAAAGCCCAGTTTTTCCAGGACTATTTGTTAAAGAGGTTATGTTTCCTCCATTGAAGATGTTTGGGAGGAGGCAATTTTTATTAAGGTCTCAAGTGAGTTATCTGGACCAGAAGCCATTTTTTGTAACTTTTTTCTAATTATCTGGTGCTGACTGAGTAATAAACTTGTTTTTGAGAACAGTCTGTCCTACTAAGTCAGGAGCTAGTGATATATGTCTTATCAATCCCTCTTGTAAGTGATCTAGAAACATGGTGCTCTTTTTTTCCCTGATGGATAGTCAATAACTTAAAATAACTGATTGGCTTATTTCTTCTTCTTCTTCTTCTTTTTTGTATTTTTTCTTCTTTTTAGCCCTTTAATAATGCAGTATAGTAGGTGTCTCCTACACCAGTCTCCTACCTGATTGTCAGGCCAGAGAGGGACCTTTGTAGGGACTGCTTGGGTTCCAGTATGGACCTCTAGCTCTGCTGGCTGTCTTTCAGCTGGTGGTTTATGATGCACAATGTGCTATTCATCACTGGCCTTAATAGCAGCCTGTGTTGCTGCTTGTACCTCACCAAAAGTATCTGATTTAAAATTAGCATCACATCTTTCCAGTCTAGCTCAAAGATTTGGGTGAATCCTCTCAAAGTCTCAATGTATCTGTCTGGAACTTCTGAGAACTTTCCCAAGTCTTGCTTAATTTGTTTTAGGTCACTAAGAGAAAAAGGGATGTGGACACAACCATATCCAAAAACATTGTCTACTTCTTGTAAGGGGTATTGTCCTAGAGGAGCTTGAGATAAGGATGGATACAGCCTGGTAGAGGGATGTATTGTAGTTGGCTTACTCTCAAACCTTGGAGGATAGGGATGAGTCTCAGGCTCCACAGGACAAGTAAGAAAGCTTCTGTCTTAGTTGGTGGAGATTTTAGTAAGAGTTATTTCAGAAACCTCAACCTCAGATTTAGTAACAGTAGGCTGAATCTTAACTACAGTAGCCTTAGAGATTTTGCCCTCAGATTTTGATAAGGGCAGGAAGCCTCAATGATAGGGGCCAGGACTATCTGGGTTTTTTGAGGCTCACATCCACATTTTGAACACAGGAATTATTCCTTAATGCAAAGAAGGTCTGAGTATACTGTAGTTCTGTCCATTTTCCCTTTTCCTTACAGTACAGTCTTAGTTGTGAAATAGTATCATAATCAATACTTCCCTCTTTTTTCCATCTTGGCTCTAGGGGGTAGGTAGGCAATGTGCGGGTGCAGAGAGATATTAAACTGCTCTTTTTCAGCAAGTGAGGATCATTTTTTCAGTATTTAAGAAAAAATTCCAAAGGATTAAGGGATTTAGATATAGAATTCTCTATCTGTAACAGAAAGAAAATGGCGGCTCATAAGTTTCTGTTTGGTTGTACCTTGTCCAGTGCCAGTGCTGGCGAACTGGAGGTATATAATGTTCTTGGGACATCCCCCAAGCTTTGTTCCACTCCAGAGCAGTCAGCTACTGACTGAAGAAAATAAGTCAGACTGGACTTAGCTACTTTTACCAGCACTTGGCCTTATTTTCTCCCGAGAATTCGCTCCCTTACTCCGGTGAGCACTTTTAGGGTGCCCAGACTGTACCCCATCCATTACCCACACAGGCGAACTGGAGGTATGTGAAATATTTCTTCTAAACCATTGTTTGTGTGCTTTAGAGTATACTCTGTCCAATGCCCACACTGATGAACTGGAGGTATATGAAAATATTGTTTATAGACTGAGATTTGACCCACTGCTTTTTAGTTCTTTGAAAGAGGGGGAACTAGATTAATGGATGAATCAGGGCACTCTTGTAAGAGATCACATCCAAAAATATGTGGTCAGAGATATTGCCTTGCACCCCAGGCAGAAAGAGTTCTGAAGTATTTTATTAGATTTCTAGGGATTTTAGGTAAAGCCCTGATGAGACCAGGCTGAGGGAGTGGTTTGGTTGGACCAAAGTTTTCCCTGCGCCAGCCAGCGCTAAATGGCAAACTTGATATCCCTGGACGCCCAGGCCTTGACATCTTTTGGTGGCCCTCTACTAGTCTCATCTTAAACTTGCCAATCATTTGAAACATTATTTTAGTCATAATCCATAAGTCAGTAAAGACACCCTTATCAACTTCCTATGCATGCCTGAAGGAAGAGAAAAACCATCTAGAGACCTGTGTTGTTTTTTTATCATGTAAAGACACATATACAGGTCAGGAAGACAATTGTTCTTAACTTGGTTCCCTGAAAGAAGTGGCCTGACTACAAAGGTTTTAAAGTAAACTCCAAATTAGGTGGAAAGAGGCTTAAGGGGAGCTTTTTAACTTACTAGCAAAGAGAGAAAGTCCAGATAAAGTTTAAGCCATTTAAAACATCTGGATATTATCATACAGCATTCTATAAGTCCATAGTCAAAGTTTTTAACATCCATTACCTATTGGTAAACAATTCTTATCTACATGAATGGTGGAACCCATGTCTAGGAGAGATAAGATTTGGGTATATATGATTTTGAGATCCAACCACATAACTCAATTTGTAATAGAGGCTTATGAAAGGATTTTGCTGGCATTGTTCAGAGTGCTCTGAGGCAGAGCATATCTGGTGATCATTGGCAAGTTTTCCCTTTCACCTCACTGAGGAGTTTTAGGTATGGACAAGATGTGGAGATTCTCTTTTGATTGCTTGGACAGGCAGTCAGGAGCCAGTTTTCTTCTGGGGAATCTTTGGAACCTACGAAAGAGTCACCTTGGCCAGGGTTCCTCAATTGTTGCCCCAGTTTCCACTGATTCCACACAATCAGAGATCTGTCTTCGAAAGAAATCCAATTGCTTATCTGGTCAACATTCCACTTTCGAGTGCAAGTGGGGATTCACCAGAGGCAACTGGAGAAACCTGTCCTCTGCTTTAAGAGTGGCAGCCGTCCTAACGGCGTTTAATGGCTGGCAGAGTAACCACTGTTTGTTTAATATTCTGTAAGGGACAGAAAAAAACCTGAAGAGATCTATCTTACAGCGTTTTAAGCAACAACCCACAACAAATATAACATATACAGCATAAGATTATAACATAGTTTTAATGAAGGACAATGTACCATAAGAGAAATAAACAGTTTGCAATCATTTAAAGTGTACAACTTGGAATTAAGACCCTTTTGAAACAAATACTAAAACAAGGACAAGAATCTGTAGAACAAAAGTTAGACCTTACGAAGCAGAGTTACAATCTGTGGAAAAAAGAGCAACCTTTTCAGAATCTCTGAAGGAAAGAAAACTCTTACGTCTGTCCAGTAACCTTGGTGGAAGACTTCCAACATGACACAGGGGAGCAAGGCTTAGCTCCCCACCTGAAATGTGAGAGTTCATGTTCTCTAAAAATCAAAGAATGAATTTTAGGAATGATGGAGGTTTAAGTAGGAAAATTTTATTGAGAAATAAAAGCTTCTGCCTAAGAGATAGAAGGGAGAACTTGGAAAGGTGGATAATCCACCTACCTCACTTCTCGGAGGGCTTTTATGGAGCTATAGTCCTGCCTGACTTCGAGCTGCCTTTTCACTCCTGCACCGTGAGGTACCACATCTGCCTCTCTGTCCGTGGCAGCCCTGCTGTTTTCTAGCCTTACCTTTTCCTGGTCTCTAAGTACTTCTCAAATGTACCCATTCTCTCCATCTCTCATTGCAGGGCTTTGTTGCTGGATGATCAGAGTACCTGCCATCCAGTCTTGTCTCAGTCTGACCCCAGTGCACTCTGCACCCTGTTGGTCACTGATTGGAAGGCAGACTGCTTGTAGCCTTCCCAGCAGGCCAGTCCCCTAAGGTCACTGCTAGGATGCAGGACTGCATGCAGGGCCTACCTCTGTCTCCTCCTGCTCCCCAGTCTCCTCTGTGGGCCCTTGTACTTTATTTTTAAGCACCTCATGTCCTTCCCAGTTCTCATTCTGGTACACTGGTTGGAGAGCTTGTAGGTCAAACAATCTCGCCCTGTCTTCTTGCAGCACCTCAGTCCAAACTGCTAGGCCAATGGATTCTTCACTATCAGGAGTGCATTTAAAAGAACCAGTCACTGCCTGCTGTGTGAGTCTGAATCTGTGTCTAACTTGAGTATAAGGAATATTCATTTTTCCCAGCTCAGATCATTTTGACTCCATTCTCCCCTTTCCTATCCCTGGTGCTCCTCACATTTTCCATCTCCAGTTTCTGTTAGGGACCTGGGGTCCTGTGAGATGCAGGCAAGGTTTCAGGGAGAGGAAGGGACCTGTGTTCCTAGCGTATGCTGATATGCCCTTGGACCACTCCTTAGCAGTTGCACAGCAAGAAATCACTGCTTCTCCAGCCCACAGGTACTTTTAGTTTTTTCAGTACCAGGGAATCAAACCTAGGTCCTTCACATAACTATATTCCAGCCTTTTTTTTTTCTTTTCAAACTTAGAGGCAGAGTCTTGCTAAGTCACTAATTTGCTCAGGCTGAGCTTGAACTTGCCATCCTGCCTCAGCTTTCCCTGAATGCTAGAAGTAGAGCAAAGTACCACTTTGAATGTCTTTTCATCCAGAGACCTCTGCCTATTTTTACAGCTGCATCCTTGACAGATTTAGTCTTGTGGAAAAGAAAAGCCAGGTGTTCTTTTGCAGGCTGCTCCTTCTTCCTTCCTGTCAAAATGGCTTCCTGTAAGGACAGAGTCAAGAAAGGAAAGGCCTTGCTTACCTTGGGAAACAGAAATCTGTTGCAAAGACAAAGTGAAACTGATGTACCTTTAGTGTAGATAGAAGGGCTTTGAATCACATAGTTTTTCCAGATGGATCTTAAGTACTGTGTGGCTGGCGGGTCTTAGGAAAACCCCAGTATTAGGGCATTCGGAATGCCTTGGCATTCATTCTGCAGGTTAGGCTGCTCTTGGATTTGTTTGCCTACCTTCCAATGTGAAGCAGCTCAGCTGGGCAGATTCCCCATCATGTCAGCCCAGAGACGTAGCTCCTCCTGTCTGGGCACTGGGCATAGGTTCCAGTCAGGAGGACATAGGTGGTAGAATTGTTTTCACCTAACAAGCACGTCACAGTTCTGCTTTTTTTAGAAAGTGGCAGGGTGGTGGTAACCAAAGTTTCACGGACTGTGTCAGTGCAATAATAAACACTTTTTACACATTAAAAAGCAGTTCTTCCCACTTAATTTAAGTAGTAACTGAAATGATAGAATAACTGTAAAAACCATTAGCAAAAGCAATGTCCTGTAGCCCCATTAATGAAGACAGGTAATGAAAATGGAAACATAAAGCTGTAACCCAGTTTATATGTCAACAAGGAAGAACAGAACAGGCATACTTATTCTTTTTTTTTTTTTTTTTTTTTGAGACAGGGTCTCACTCTGTAGTTCAGGTTGGTCCTGAGCTCACTGTGTAGCCCAGGCAATTTAGCAATCCTCCTGCTTCTGCCTCCAGAGTGCTGGGATTACAGGTGTGAGCCACTACGCTAGGCACTGTGGTGTGTGGTACTGATTGGTGGTAGGGGTGAGTCACCATGCCTGATACTGTTGTATGTGGTTACCGGGGATTGAACCAGTGCTTGCTAGGCAGGTGCCAGAACCACTGAGCTAAATCTCCAACCATACTTGTTCTTTTTATACTAATGTGTTTAGGTAAGCTTGTGTTCCTTTCTACATTGTGGGGTCCCTATGTTCAAAAGTGACCTCAGCCCCAGAAGAATGTGTTGCAGCAGTGTAAGAACATGCTGCAGGTTCAACCATCAGGTTTGGGAAGATAGATATGAGAACCTCAGGGACTTTGTCTCCAGAGAGGTGTTGTTAATATAAGCTGGTTCCAGTAATTTGTAGCCTCTGTGTTTGTCATTTCAAATGTTTTGGAGTTACACTTGAGTGACAGTTTGGTTCCTCTGTGCCTGGATATCCCACATGGATGAATAGGCGCCATCACCCAACAGTGGAAAGGTAGTAAATGCTTCCTTATATGTTAGGCATTATTCTCAAGCATTATTCTGCCACTACGGCTCTCTGTATCTGGTGCTGTTAGTTTTCTTGTCTCTCAGATTAAAAAAATCAAAACTCAGAGAAACCAAATGATTGTCCTAAGGCATATAGCTTTTACCCAAATTCACTCATTAATGTAACATGCACACATGCACGTACCTTTAACTCTCCAGACAGACTAGATGATAAATGGGATTTTGTTTCTGCAAGGTCCTGTGTTTATGCCTTCTGGCCCATGTGTGGCATAGATCATAGTACACATCCTTTTATGGTTTCTGTGTAGAACCTCACATGCTTATAGGTGGGGCTTTTGGGAGTTGGCTAGATCCTGGGTGTGTGGTGTGGAGATTAAGGGTGTGCTGTGTTGAATTAGTCCACTATTTAGCATATTATACTCCTGGGTGTGGTAATGGGAAGGCCCATTTTGGGTGTTGATGGCATTGCCCCAAAGAACTGTAGCCTCCATAGGACAAAAGGGAAAGGGAAGGTTGCTTGCTGCCTTCTCACCTGCTCTGCCATGGACTATTCCTCCTCTGCCGTGTCCTTCTGCCCTGCCACCCTGTTTCAGAATACACTGTTCAAGTTGAAGGAAGTCTTGCAGAATGTCTTAATACTAAGCCAAAATTGTGCAGAATTTGAAGGGGTGCTTCTACTAGGGATCAAAATTAAAGTCAAAGAGGTTTGCATTCCCATGATAATTGCAGCATTATTCATGATAATCAAGACAGGAAATCAGCCTAAGTATCCACCAGTGAGTGGATGGATAAGGAAAACATGGCCTTTATGTAGAGTGGAAAACTTTTGAGCTTTGTATCAAAGAGTACTTGATACTTTGAGAGTACTTTGATACTACCTTGTGAGAGAGGCCCCACAACCAGGGTAAGATGATACTGGAAAATTTGTCCCTCCTGTGGCCATCAGCAAACTTATCAGCAAGCTCATCAGCGAGCTGAGTATCCCCAGAAAAACAGTAGTGGGGGACACTCCAGCCAGTGTGTGGCCATTACGCCCTAGACAGAATTTGAGTTCTGAGCCCCAGCGCTCCTTCCTACGTGATGCACGGGGCTCTCCATCAGGTGGAAACCTGCGGCTCCCTGAACTCTCCTGAGGAGGCTCCTTGGGTCAGAGCCAGCAGTTGCTCCCCACCTCCCCCTTCTTGAGTTCCCCTTTCCTCTATCTCTGCCCAGCACTTCTGCTCCTCAGAGTTGTGGGCTCCTGCAGATCTCCCCTAACAGGAGGGACCAAGAGCCCCACTAGCACTATGCCCCATTATCATGGCAGTTTCCAGATGAAAGACTAACAGCTCCTTATTTGATGGAGAAGAATTTATATGGTCCAACCTGTTTACTAAAGCAAGCACAGATAGTTTACTCTATCTCAACTTGTTGTCAAGGGTTAAACTTACTTTCTTAATTGTTTTTGTCTATACCTACTTATCTGAGGTAGGGGTTGTGTTCCTTAAAATCTCTAGAATCAGATAATGTACTTCCTCAAAATTTTTGATGTCTTATAAAAAATTGGTTATAAGGTTAGACTTGGGACTTACCATTTACTTTTATACAACTGTAAGAAGTTAGTATTGGTACCTACTTGAATGGAATTAGGGCTTCAATTTTTCTAAATTTTTGTCTCTTTTGTTTATACAAAATGGAAAATTCATATGATGTTGCACCTTGAACCTACTTTGTGTTCATTGATCTGTGTTTTAAATTAATAATATACAAAGAAAGTTCTTTTACGTTTTGTCTAAAATTATGCTTAGGGCAGAGGCAAAAAGATTACTTTCTGAGGTGCTTTGTTGATTTAAACCCCTGTTTCCTGATTATACAGAAATGCAAATGAGAAATTTTTTTTTTTTTTCCCTTTACCAGGGTTTGAACTTGGAACTTTGTGCTTATGAGGCAGGTGTCAGAACCACTGAACTAAATTCCTGGTCCAAGAGAAATGTCTTAAATCGAACATATCGTTGTGTCCTCACAACCTGAGACTATTGACCTTGTAAGCATGGCCTAGACTAAGAAATTCTTCAAAATATTGAAAAAGAGGGCCGGAGATTTAGCTCAGTGGTTCCGGCACTTGCCTAGCAAGTGTAAGGTCCCTGGTTTGATCCCCAGTACCACAGACAACAATACTGGGAGTGGTGGCTCACGCCCACCATCAATTAGTACCACATACCACAAATGCTGGGTTTTCATGGCTCAAGCCTGTAATCTCAGCACTTGGGAGGCAGAGGCAGGAGGATTGATGAGTTCGAGGCTTGCCTGAGCTACACAGTGAGAACTACAAAGCGAGACCCTGTCTCAAAATAAAACAAAAAAAATATTGACAAAGATTTGAGTGGTCCTGCACGTCTGTAATTCTAGCACTTGGGAGGCTGAGACAGGAGGATTGCTGTGAGTTCAGAGGCAGCCTGGGCTGAGTTCAAGGCTAGTCTGAACTGCATAGCAGGACTCTGTTTTTAAAAAAATAAAGGAGATTTAGCTCAGTGGTTCTGGTGCCTGCCTAGCAAGTGCAAGGTCCCTGGTTCTATCCCCAGTAACCACATACAACAATACTGGGTGTGGTGACTCACACCCTCTAGCAATCAGTACCACACATCATGATGCCTTGCATGGTGGCTCATGCCTATAATCCCAGCACTCGGGAGACAGAGGCAGGAGGATTACTCAATTCGAGAGTTGGCCAGGTTACATAGTGAGCTCAGGCTCAGCCTGAACTACAAAGCATGACCCTGTCTCAAACAAACAAACAAACAAACAAACAAACAAACAAACTGAAAAAAACTTTACTATTCCTTACTATGTATTTTCCCCAATTCTACATTTGGAAAATATTCAGATGTGCAAAAAAAGTTGAAATGGTCCAATGGATAAGTTTTGTTGTCTTCTGTCGTGTTTACTTGCTCTTTCGTTTTTATTCAGGATCATTTGGTGAAGATAAATGCAGATAAAAGTTTCTTCAGGCAGAATCTCCTAAGGAAACTTTTTTTTTTTTTTGAGACAGGGTCTCACTTTATAGTTCAGGCTGGCCCTGAGCTTACTATGTAGCCCAGGCAAGCCTCGAACTCAGCAATCCTCCTCTCTCTGCCTCCCGAGTGCTGGGATTACAGGCGTGAGCCACTATGCCCGGCACTGTGGTATGTGGTATTGATTGCTGGTGGGCATGAGTCACCACACCCAGCATTGTATGTGGTTATTGGGATCGAACTCAGGACCTTGCGCTTGTGAGGCAGGCGCTGGAATCACTGAGCTAAATCTCTGGCCCTAAGGAAACTTTTTTGCACAACCACAAAACCATTGTCACAATTTAGAAAGTTAATAATCACTTCCTAATATTATTTACTAAATAACCCATGACCCATGTTGAGATTTTGCCCCATGTCCCTGCAATGTCTTTTTAGTTAAAAAACAGAAACAAACCCAGATTTCAATCAATTTGTTTGGTTTCTTTTGTCCTATAATCCTGGAATTGGCCTTCCAGGATATGTATGTTTTACACCACTGATGTTTTGCAGAATCAAGGACAGTTTGTAGGGTGTCACACAGTCAGAATCTGTCCAATTGTTTCCTCACTTTTTGTTTTAAATTTCTTTTGAAATATACATGCAGAAATGTGTTTCCCTAATAATTATGTTGGCTCCAGAAGGTTTACCTTCTGACCTCCAGGATTCTGAAAGTCTGGCTGTTTTACAGACCCTCACCCTGTACTTGCCTTGGAGAAGGCCAGTGTCTAGGACTTTCCCTCCAGGTTAGGTGCTAAGGCGGGGCACGAGCCAGTGTAGGCAGTTCCATTGCACTTACTACCTCAAACCCCTCAAGGGGCTTCAGGAAGCAAGTCATTGTTCAGTTCCACTTTTAAAAATGTTACATTCTGAAAAAGAAAGTTACATTATGTAGTTATCCTGGTTTTAGGAGATTTGGGTTATTTTCATGCCTTGTGGATGAGTTGGCTATTAGGAAAGCCAGTTTAAAGCTTTCAGCAATCTAATTCAGTTGTTAAAACTGCTTTATTAATAACTAGACTGTAGAAGACACAACATAGGATTTTTAAGTTTCTCTAAGCCTAGGTTTTTTACAGGGTGGGAGTCACAGAGACGCAGTATTGGTTCAGAGGCAGTGCTTAGTCTATATACAGAAAGAGGCCAGATGTTAAGAACACTGTGACCTGGGTCGACCGTGTCTTCACTGCCCTAACTGCCCTTTTTGGGACTGGTAGCAAAGCTCTTTCCTATCTCACTCTCAGCACACATGCCAAGTGGCTGATGACAGATGATGGTGTGAATGGGAGCCTTAACCTGGGCTCAAGTGTCAGTGGGCCAGTGGGTCAGGGATCCCATCACACTTTGTGCAGACTTCACAGGTAGCTGCTTATTTCCTTTCTTTTGGACAGCGGTTTCTCTAGAGTCCACTAACTTTTCAGAGTTGTCCATGAGCCTAAAATAGTTAATAAAACTGCCTTATATAGCTGCTTCTTCACAGAGCTTTTGATATTTAGGTATTTTCTGTAACCTTTTTATGTGTTTATTTTGGATTGAAAATTATAAGAAATAAAGTATATTCATAGTAGTAGTCATCACCTAGAGTTTACACAGAGGTGAATACCTGACTGTCTACACATATCCATTGACACTATGTAGTTTTTATTTTTAAGGAATCTATATGAATTCTCTCCTCTTTGTTGAATGTTAATCAACAACATTTTTTGTTTACTAGTATGCCATGACATGGATATACTCTAACTTATTCAGTTACCTATTGATGGATATAGAAATTTGTATTTTAACAGGAACCAAACCTCAGGCACCAAGAACAGAGTAAGAGATAGAAACCTGTGGCTTTTGTTGGTCCCAGGAACTCTCATCCTTTGTCTCGCCTTTCCAAGCACATCAATGGTTAGGTTCTAGACTGTTCAGAGAACACCTTCCTCAAACAAAACTCTGTAGTACTGTACTGTCATACCGACACCCTGTGTATCTGGCTCTTCTGCAAACAGCAAAGAGTGAAGTCACAAACCAAAGAAAGGAGTTAGGGGAGTTTTATTGGAAATTAGCAGAAGGAGAACAGTTCCTGGGGTGGCTGCATGGTTCTTGATTTAGAACTAATTATAGATAAACAGCATAGAAGCTGCTCAGTTGTTCAGTGGTCACCTATTACATGTGGTTCTGTGGATTTAAAATAATTAGCTGGGACTTGAGCTTTTAACGCAGTTCTTTGACTTGTAGGGCGTACCCAGCATCATGATCACTGAAGGAACTAGTGAGTTTGCATTATAATTTCCTGGAAATGCAGGAACCTAGTACAGAGTAGTTGCATGTGGTCCCTTTAGTAGGGGTGGGCTGCACCCTATGCTGTCTGAGGAAGTTCACTCTGTGTCCAGAGACCTGGTTTACTGTCTAGTCTTAATTTTAATCTGTGTGGCTAGTCACCCCACTCTATCTCAGGCCTACTAGCTTGTAACTCTACTCATAAGCTAATTAAATAAACTATTTTCTACAATACTATTCCCTCTAGAGCGCTCAAGTATGACCTAATTTGGTAAATTCTTTCAAATTAATAATATAATAGTTTTATTGGATCCATCCACGTCAAAGTAGCTTCATTTAAATCTCAGTTTATAGTGTTCCAGTGGGCTTAATTTTGTATGATTTATCTTATATTTAAATAAATGGTGATGAAATTTTTTGTGAGAAAAAAACTAATTCTATAATTGTTAAAGCATATCAACCATACATCTATGGAAAGTCTTTGCCAATAAAAATTTATGAAATTTCCCTAAATTTGTATAAGTGTGTGCTCTGGTAGATTGCTGAACACAGTGTTGCGGGTTGCCTTTTCTTCTTTTCCTCTCTCATCTGCTTTCAGTGACAGGACCAGATTGGAGGCTGCATCCTCTAGCACCCTGGGGTCCAGGGTAGTTGCCTTTCCCATCTGGCTGCACGTGATGAATAGTGTTTATGTCATGGTGTAAATCACATTTTGTTGTTCACTCAGCTGAGACTCTGGCCATTAAAAAAATTTACTGTGCAAAAAAAATCAATAACCACTGGTTTTTGGAAAGGAGCAATTCTTTAACAGTTATTTCCCAAGTCTACTTGTAAAGATAAATAATCAAATTACTATACTCACTAAAATTGTGCAGACAAGAAGAAATACAATCCCACAGATAAGGGATGACCTTAGCTAAGGACAGGTAGGGAGCCATTGTAAGAGAGACAGGAGGCAACCAAAGAAACCCAACACCCTTTTAAAAGTCTTAAGAATGTCACCCTTCCCCACGATCCAGCATAAGATGAATTTTCAGAAATTGGATTGATAATAGCATGCTGTGACTGACTTAATGCCACTCTCAACTCTCTAAGGACTATAGCTACAATACAGAAAATCAATTTTCCTTACTTATTTGCCTCAGGTTTGCCTAATGCTTTATTGTCGGTAGGATAGTGTACAAAATCTAGATAAATTTATTGAGTTAGCCAAGGAAATAAAATAAATAGGAAGTGTCTAGGGGAGAAGCCTAAAACTAAAGATACATGTTTTACTTCTTCCATGGTGGGAAACAGTATGTGAACTTTGGAAATGATGATCATGGCTACATGTCAGCTACACACATACTGGTGGAGGTGGGGGTGCAGCCAGTAGCCCCGATTCATGTGTAGTTTATTTCACATGAGTGGGATGAGTGCTTTGGAAAGTTGCTAGTACAGACTGTTTGTGCTTCTGTGGCTGCTGTTTTTGTGAGGCTCGGTGTTCGGCTTCTGAGCAGAGCATGCCTCAGCAACCTCAGTCTGCACCTGCTTATTGGGGATCCAGGGCTGCCATGCACCTTTCAGGAATTTGGGGTACACCAGTTTCACATCTTCACTCTGTGCCTCAGCAGAAATGAATGGGAAGGTAAAGATTTCTCTTTGAAATAGATCATATATAACATATATATAATCATATATAGATCACATGTATATAGATCTCTATAGATCATATATATGATTTATATATGTGTGTGTGTATGTGGTCTATTCAGAGCTCAGATACTCAGCACCTTGGTTCTCTTAGCAAGCCAGGCGATGGCTCTTTAAATAGGTACAATACAGTAAAGAGGAAGGAATAAGGTCTTGTGCCTTTTCAGTGGAAGATGTAACCGTTTTATGCAAGATAGGATCCAAGAGGAATGACCTTGCGTCCTCCTCCATAACAACTCTGCATTTCTTATTTCACTGTGTGACGCTGCCACCTGGTAGCTGAGAACAGTTTCCTGTCACTGCCAGCGTCATTCTCATTTCCATTATTGGCAGCTGTTGGGTTGCTAGAAGTTTGAATTATCTCAAGAACTCTAAACTGAGTTCAGATGTTTGTTTATTGGCGCTGATTCAGGCTTATGAAAACAGTCTTTTGTGCTCTTGCATCTTAAGAAAAGGCTCTTCTCAGCATCAGCCCTTCCCCCTACTGGCTTTTTTCCGGGAATCTGCCTCAGCCTCAGGAGGGAAACTGAATAGAGGACTTGGGCTCACCACTAGTGAGAAGGAGGCTGGTCGTGAGGCCACTGGAAGCGGAAAGGAGTTGGGACCCGACATCCTGCATTTGTGCTTTGTTTTGAAACTTGGAGTTAGTTGCATTAATGAATTAACCAGAAGTCTCGGCCTGGAAAATGTTTCTCCTGTCCTGGTGGGGGAGCCAAACACTCTAGATTTGTCTAACAGGAAGGCTGTTGATTCTGGCTTTATCGTGGAGCCAGTCATTTGTGAGCTGGTGGCCGGACTTCAGGCCACACTTGTCTGTGCAAATCTTCACATACTGGAATTGCCTCCTATTGTTTCCGCGGTCGGAGAGTTGGCTGAGCGAAGATGGTGAGCTCTGGGTTTTGTTTTATTTCTGTTCACGTATATTTCCCAGTGTCTGAGGGCAGTACAGGTCGCCATATCCATTCCGGAGGCGCTCTGTGGCCGGGGTGCTCACTCGGATGTGAGCATCTGAGTCTTCTGTTCTAATGCTTTTCTCTGTGTCATCCTCTGTAGAGTTCCGGGAACGCATCCTATCGCTGCTCCATGTCTTCCTCTGCGGATTTCTCTGATGAGGATGATTTCAGCCAGAAATCTGGCTCAGCATCTCCAGTGCCTGGAGACACCTTACCCTGGAATTTGCCTAAACATGAGCGATCCAAGAGGAAGATTCAGGGGGGCTCCGTGCTGGACCCTGCCGAGAGGGCGGTGCTTCGGATAGCCGGTAAGCACAGGTGGGGAGGGGGATGGAGTGGGGACGGGGATGGAGTGGGGACTAGAGTTTCCGTTCTCTCCGTCTGTTCTCAGGGCCCTGTCTGGCAGCCAAGCCTTAGGCAGAGATTTGTCCTCCGGGTGGGGGAGGAAGATGACCATGTTTACTTTTGACTCCCTTTTCCTTTAGAGCTATTTCCTTGCTGCTAGTGACTAAGCTGTTTGGTTCTGTTTTCTGGTTAGACAAATCAATGTATTTAAAATGCGGGGAACTATTTAGATATCTACTTACATGCCACAGCCATGGGGACATTAATCTAATGTTTCCTGCTGTATTTGCTGGAAGCCCTGAGAAAGCAGCCTTCATTTTCCTTTCTGTACAGGGGAACTGAGCTGCGCAGATCCAACTTGAGTGAATACACCGTTTCTGGTGCACAGGGTTGCACTGCATGGCTCAGCAGCTTGGTTGTCTTTTCTGTTTCTTTTTTTCTTTTCACATACCATCTCCATTGGCATCGTGTGTCCATAGCTGCTCTCTGTCCCTGGGGCTTTTGAGGGTTCACCATCGCGAATTCCTGATTAATTAATTCATGGGAGGGGCCAGTGCTTTGGTTCTGTTAACCGGTGTCCCCTTGCACTGGCTATAAAAGCCTAACCAGAAGTGATGGCTTGTTTTAACCAGCTGAAAGCGGAGAGCACTGTGGAAATCAGCCCTTTAACTCTGCAGTGCCAGTGGAGATTATGTATATATGTTTTGCATAAGGGAGAGAGAGATCTTCAGGGAATGGTCGTTTTTTCCCTTTCCTTCAACAGTTTTATTTCCCTCAAGAAATGGTAACAGGGCAGGCAGGATGGAGTATTTTTCTAGAGATTCTCTTGGAAAGGGCCAGAAATGGGCTTTTTAGTTTGTTTCTGAAATCCGAGGTTGGGGCCTCCTCTTCTCTTCTGTCCCTCCTCTTCCTCTGGGAGCTCCTTGGTTTCTTGTGCTTCCCATAGTAATGCACAGTCCGAGGCTTTCTCTTCCTCCATGGGGGCTGGAAGGCACCAGTCTAGATTACAGCCACCCAGGCTGTGGAAAACCCCCCTAGAGTCCCCCTAGTGGGATTTTCTGATTTACTGGAAAACAAACAGCCCAGCCAGCCCTTTTCTAGTCTGCATTTCTGGGACAACAGCCTTGAGCTTCTGCTGTGAGATGCTGGCTGCCTCTCCCAGCCTTTGAAGAGGAGGGGTGGAGCAGGAAAGAGGAGGAGGGGGAGTGGGAGGGGAAGGGGGAAGAGGGGAAGGGGCATGGAGACTGCTCCGGAGCCAATGAGATGAGCAGAAGTGGCCCTGGCCCTGGTTCCCACCCCTCCTGCCCTCCTAGGTACCAAAAATGTTGAGTCACTGTCCTGCCTTCTTTCCTACTGAAAGGGAGAGTGGTGATAACTGTTTGCACCAGGTGCTTTGGCTCAGGGGAAAGAGAATGTAGTTCAAGTGAGGATGTGTGGGAGCTGGGACTACAGCAGGGTGGGTTTCAAAATATGCCTTTCTATGCATTCCTCAGTGGAGGGGAGATGCTCTCATGGGTGTTTGTCAGAGGCAAGAGCATAAAAATTGGGGAAGAAACCACCAGTCATGTGTAAGGAAAAGTTGGTATCAACCATCAGTGTACACTCTAGGTACACTGATATACTTACGTCAGTGCAGGGAGGCAAGGGAAGAAGGGGCCGGTTTTAACAGGCGGAGAGAGGGTGTTGCTAGTGGCTGAATTGCCCAGGTTGGGCTTGAATGTATGATCTTCCTGCCTTTTCCTTTCTGCTGGGATCACAGGCAAGAGCACCACATCTGCTTTTAAGCTGACAGTAAATCTTAAAAATAGAACAAAACAAAATGAACAATAGTGTGGAAGCATATTGTGTTTTACATTAATGTTGGTAAATTGAATGTTTGTTATACAGTCATAAAAAATAATCATACACGGAAGATGACCTGGGCATTTAATTCACATGGTAGCTAAACTACGAGATTTAGATATAGTACTAGATAGGTTGGTCACTGATAACCCAGTGTGATGATAAGCATATAGTTTATCTAAGGCAATCTGGTGCTATGGATAATTTGAAAACATCACTAATAACTCCACTTCTAATCTCATATATTTTCACATACTCCTTAAAACTTACTGTCCTTTGAAATTTACCCCCTGGGAGACCTAAATTGACATTCGGACATGGTGTGATGGTATTCATTACTTACTAATAAAAGAGGAGGTTTAATATTTTATCTCTCTCTCTCTCTCTCTCTCTCTCTCTCTCTCTCTCTCATCTGTGGAGACAGGGTCTCGATTTGTAGTTCAGGCTGGCTCTGGGCTCACTATATAGTCCAGGCAAGCCTAACCTCACAGCAATCCTCCTGTCTCTGCCTCCCCAGTGATGGGATTACAGGAGTGTGTACCATACCCAACATTGTGGTGTGTGGTTACCTGAGATCAGAGATCAAACTCCAGACCTTATGCTTGCAAAGCAGGCTCTGGAACCACTGAGCTAAATCTCCAGCCCTTTTTATTTGTCTTTTAAGACCTTAAAAGTAGAATTGATTTTGTCTATTGAGTTAAAATGGCCATGTTGTGTGTGGGGTATCTTAATTCACCCACATTTAACAGACACTTAGCTTTAGCAGTGAAATGAAGATAGCACAAAGTTCTGCCTATTTAAAAAATCAGAGTTTAGCTGGGCGTGGTGGCTC
This sequence comes from Thryonomys swinderianus, assembly GCA_004025085.1. NCBI lineage: Eukaryota > Metazoa > Chordata > Mammalia > Rodentia > Thryonomyidae > Thryonomys > Thryonomys swinderianus. Next base: position 17,636 of record PVIC010009661.1, read on the forward strand.
ATGCCTGTAATTCCAGCACTCTGCACTTGATCTTAGCCAAAAGGCCGAGAAGTGATTAATTCCAGCACTCTGGAGGCAGAGGTAGGAGGATTGCTAAGTTTGAGGCTTGCCTGGGCTACTTAGTGAGCTCAGGGCCAGCCTGAACTACAGAGCGAGACCCTGTCTCAAAAATAAGGTCAGAATTTACAATGATAAAGGAATGTGTTCTCAATTTCACCTTAGTTTGAGAGATAAGTTGTAATGGTTATAGGCATCTACCTGATATTAAAAGGACCCAGATAAAAGTCTGATTAACGTGGAAGGAGAAGGCATGGGAGGTTCCGGAAGGTTTCTGAGAAGTGCCACTTGGGATTTAAAGAGAATGGAGAAATAAGGGAAACCTAGATTTAAAGAGTGTGATGGATTAAAGGAAGCAGAACACCTAGTACTTCAGAGGGTTTAACTTCATGGACAGATGCAGAAATTCCAGGAGCCTGAGTTCAGTCCTGAGGCAGGGCAGCTAGTTAGTGATGAGGTGTGTGACTTCTGAAAGAGCAAGACTTAGGGTCTTGTACGTGTTAGGCAAACTGTCTACTGCTGATTCAGCCAGCCCTATGTTAGATTTTTAAAAGAGTTTGTACATTTATTGTAGTTTTAGATTAAAATCTGAGATTATAGCATAGTCACTTCCTGCCTTTCAGGGCCAAAATGAGAATACGGTGACAAAATGTAAAAAGATGCTTTATAACACTTATTATATAAATGCCTTTTTCTATGAGTAATACTGATTTGTTCTTAACTTCAGGATATTTTAAGTTTGGGTTTTTCTTTTTTTTTCTTTTTGCTTTGTGGAGACAGGGAAGTTGGGTTTTTCATTTTTAAAGTACCTGTTAAAAGTACATGGCTTCTTAGTGATAATGATATTTGAAAATTAGAATTTTTGAATTTAGAATTGAATGACCAAAGCAGAGTCAGATTTTGTACTTAGGCAATCTTGGATTTTAATTTGCCTTCTGACACTAACTAGTTGTGTTTATTTTAACGATTCACAGAAATTTTCCTGGAGTTCTTCATTGTGGTGATTAGTAAGAGTGAATATAAAATGTTTTGCAAACTCCTTGGCACATGGAAAGTTTGCTATAAATGATAGTTTGCTGATGGTCAGAGCTCCTTTGAACATTTGTGTTTTCTCATTTAGCCTGTCAGGAATCCTATAAGGTAGGAACTGTGGTTTTTCTCAGTTCAGAAATCTGTTGAGAGAGGAGGAGAGACATCCCAAGGTCATAGGGCTAGAGTCTGAATTCAGGCAGTCTTGATTCCAGAGACCAGCTCTTTCTTGCTATGCTTTTCTGGGTTCCCAGTGGAGCACACCATTGTTATTAGCATATCTACCCGATATTTCCATTCTAAGAGTGCCTGGGGCAAAAACTGTTTTATAGACAGCTGTTCATTTTGTGGAGTCATTAAATGGACACTAAAATCAGTAAATGTACATCACTGTGTTTGTAAAACTGCGTACTACTGGGTATCAGTCTCTGATGAAAACTCAGATTTATGCCCTCAAAATGACCATTCTCATTGGGAGGAACATAGTTTAGCAAGATTTATGTCTTTTTCTGCGTGGTCTGTAAATAGAGTAACTCTTGTGAAGCCTGTTTGTTTCTTCATGAAGCAGTGTGCACGTGAATGTCTGTTCAGTTGTTTTAATGTACCCACTACAGGGTTTTTAGAGCTTTTGTGGAAGGAGGGATGAAACTCAGATTATAAACCAGTGGTCAGGAGGGAGAGAGAGAGAGAGAGAGAGAGAGAGAGAGAGAGAGAGAGAGAGAGAGAGAGAGAGAGAGAGAGAGAGAGGGAGTGGGGGAGGGGGAGGGGGAGGGGGAGGGGGACAGAGAGATGTGCTCTTGCTTTATTTTGAGAAATAAAACATCAGCTGGAGTTAAGGGCTCTCAAATGAAATGAATTTTTCTCAAAAGCATTGTTTGTTCAGGAGTAAGCCATCCTGGTCTAAGAATTGAGGGAACAGTCCAGATTTCACAACACCCAACAGCAAAATGAAAAAAAACCCATCAAGGACTAATTTGTCAGAGCCCGAGAAAGTAGGGCTGGAAAGGAAGGTTTGGACAAGGGGTGAGGTTGACATGGATCAACATGGCCCACAAGGAGTTGATCTACTCTAGTGAATTGTGTTAATAATAATCACGGTTGTTAACACTTAAATGGTGCCTAGTGTGTGGTAAGCCCCACTTGCCCACGTAGTTTCATGCCATAGGATAATCGTCTGCTTGTACCCATGAAGAAGGACTCTGGGAAGATAGAGAACTTGCCTTTGTCACTAGAAATTTGCTAGGGTTCCATCCAGGCAGTCCAATCTCGGGGCTCGCTCTTCATTAAAAGCCATTTCCACGGCAGGGTGGCACTTACTTCCCCCACCGGTCACATTAAGGAGACCCCGGCCCTGGGTGGCACGAAAGCAGGAGCAGGGCGGGGCTGCTGTCCACTGCAGGAGGGGGGCCCAGCCGGCCTCGGCCACCGCAGGGCCACTGCTGAGGGCGCGGGGAGGGGCCTCCGCGCCACTCCCGGGCGCCCTCGTGCGGGAGCGCGCCGGGCCGCTGGCTGCGCTGGTGCTCGCGGCTCTGCGGAGGGTCCCGCCGCGCGGCCAGGCCGCAGGGGGGCGCCCGCCGGCGGACCGCGCCCGCCCGCCCCTCCCGCCCCTCCCGGGCGCGGGCAGCGTCTGCGGCGGCGGCGGCGGCGGCGGCGGGGCCAGGAACGCTGCAGATGCGCGGCGCAGCACCGCGGGCGGAGGAGGCAGCGCGCTGGGCTCCGGCACCGCGGCCCGCGCAGGGTCCCCGCGCCCCCGGGCTCGCCCAGGTCGGCTGACCGCGCGGAACTCGGTCCCCGCCGTCGGCCCGGCCTGGTGTCTACGCCGCAGCCCTGTGCCCTCCTCGGTCCGTGCGAGGCTGCCATCGACCACCGCGGCCTCGGGGCGAAGCAGAGGGGCTGCGGGCACCGCCGGAACAGCCTGGGCATGGCGGGGTTCCTGTCTCCGGCCGCGTACCTATATGCGGAGGAGCAGGAGTACCTCCAGGCCTACGAGGACGTCCTGGAGAGGTACAAAGGTGGGTACTGCGCTGCGGGCGCGGCACCGCCCGCGGAGCAGCGAAACCTCGCCTTGCCCAGAGCCACCCTGCTTGGGCAAAAGGAAACAGGTGTCTGCACTGGTCTTGGGAACGACGGACCGAGCCGGTCTTTCGGATGGGACTCGGTGGCCCCAGCGCAGGCGTGGGCGGCCAGGTCTGGAAACGCCCTTGGGTAGGCGGCACAATGGGGAGGAGGGAGGCTGGCTTCTTGGGAGCACATTGCGTTTTCTCTGCCTTTGTAAAAGCTCTCACGCATTAAACATAACCGTAATTCTTTCTGAGAGGATGGATATCGATTAATTCTGTGTGATTTCTAAAGGCTTGCTGCTTCTACTTGGTGTAGAGTATTAAAAAGCAGCACTACATCATTCTTCTTCATTCTACTTATTTGAAAAAAGTTTATGGTCTATATACCCTATATAGCTGAGTGGATGTATGGCAAAATTTATTTTGTAGCATAGTGGGTTAAAGACCTTAGTTAGTGACTTTTTGTAAATTTAAATGTGGAGAAGTATGTTTTGAAGTTTTTTCTGGCTGCCATATATGTTCAGGAATTTATGCCAGCCTGATAAATTACTGATGTTTTAGCATTATGCTTACACGTGAATGTGTTCGCCGGAATCGCGCTTTTCCATGTTAATCTTCTTGTTTCTTGAAATATTTTTAAGTGTGTATGGATCATTTTATTGAGGCTCCAATAATACTCCACACCTAACGGTGGCTCACAAACGTATATATGAGTAGCAGATAAAAGTCTGTTCCATAGTTTGGATTTGAATGGGTTTGCATCTTTGAATATTAAAATATTTGGACTGAGTAGCTCAATATTTGTAGATTGAATGGGGCTATATGGTTAAAATGGATATAGTTTTCTATTAGTAAAAAGTAGAAACAAATTCCCAAATTGAGCTTTTCTACCTACAATTATGTTTTATCTCTTTTGAGGTAATATTATATAACTGCAATTCTTGCAGTCCCTGTAGAATTTTGTAAACAGCACAGTTGGAATCTCTTTGTGTCAAGACTATTGTGTTTAATATTGCCTTAGAACAAGTGCAGTGATATTTTCAGCTACAACACATTGAGTGACTGAGTGTGTGTGTGTGTGTGTGTGTGTGATGGGTAATATGGTCACATTTACCTTTGTCTTTCCATTTTAAAATAAAATTCTTAATCAGTGGTCTGTAAGATTTTAAAGGTGGAAAATATTGCATTGTAGCCTAGTAAACCTTAAATCTTAAACCTTATCCTCTGTGAGGTCAGAAGAAAAGAGTCTGAAGTCTACTATGTTTTACATGTTGAAAAAAAAATCATGTCTGTGTGTTTTTGTCACATCTACTCCTACATCAGAGATGATTCGATTTCAGGTGACTAAAAACAGAAAGACCCAAAGTGCCGGAGTGACCTGCCTGGAAGAAGCAGAGTTGTTCAGACGTGTGTCTGTATTTGTTTTTGTAAATAAAACTAAAGATAGGAAAGCTGTTGTATGTCACCCTTCATTTTAATCTTAATCTTACAGTCAATCTTGCATTCAGTCATATGCTTCTTCAAACATTTTCCCCAATGTTTCTCTGAAAAACTGAGGGATCTGTCTCTCATTTTCCTTATGGATTTCAAAATGTTTAGGTCATCAGTTTGTCTTTGGCTTTATACATGTTCCATACTTCATGCAGAAGTGAGCCTGTTTCCCAGTGTATTCCATGAAAATCCGGAGACCTGGAAACCTCATTGTTTCCTGATGTGTTTAGAAGCCAGTTACGATTTCCCATCAGTGTCCAATACGATGACTTCACTATAGGCTTGTTATCCTGGTGACTTGCTATGGGGCCTGATCTAATCAGAAAAGAATGGTAGGCTTTGGATACACAGCGTCTGTTCACTAAACTTTCAAAGGACAGTTGCTCATTTTCTGAAACCATGTATTGTTCCTAACATTTTCTGATCCCATGTGAACCTAAGAGAGGTTATTTTGATTTCTGTTTCTTACAAAGTTCTTAGTCATAGACGGCTTTTGCATTCATCTAGCGTATTATCAGGTTGCCAAGTTATCATATGCCCCAGCTGTTGAGCTGTGTAACTGGTAGAGTCAGCTGGAGCAAATTCAAGATCTGCCTGTCGTCAAAAAGTAGAATTAAACTGTTTATAATGTCAGGAGTTAGGGGTATTAGATATAGAAGTCGGGAGTTAAGCATAGTCCTCAGCCTTGGAAGGACTTCAAACCATACCCTCTGTGGAAATACAAGAATAGTGGTGAGTGTGTCCTAATTATTTATTGTGTGGTCCACTGTGTCTTGCTTTAGTCTTTTACTTCAGAGGGGAGACAGGCAACAGTTGGGTGAATTACAATCACACAGAAGAAGTTCTTTGCTACAAAGAAAGGTGTAGTGTTCTGATTTATACTCTAGTCCTGTTACTTATAAAATATAGTCATAGTCCAATTATTCAGGGCCATCTGATGTAAAAGAAACCATCATTAGCCATAGCAAAGCCAAGGTTTTAAAGTATTTATTTTTAATAGAACATAATTATTATTTATGCTGAGAAACTGTCCACAAGAGTGGCTTTGTACCTGTAGTAAACTATCCAGTGTGTTTATGTGTATAAAACATTAGTAGCTTAGCATTAAATATACAGAGCAGTTTCTCTTGTCTTCTTTCTCAAGTATAAGAAAGCTAACCTGTATACTATTTTGTTTTTGTACTGGGGTTTGAACTCATGATCTTGTGCTTAGAAGGTAGGCAGTAACACCACTGAGCTAAATCCCTGGCCCAACCTGTATAAATTAATTAGCTGTCACTTTAGTGGCAGCAGTGAAATTCTGCTGTTTGTTATAAAAGATTTTATTTTCTTAGCATTTTTTATGTGATGTTATGTGAGAAAATAAGACAATGTAAATTGAGGAGATTTTATTCTATGTATTTAAGATTTTAAAAACCTTATATTATTTTGGTCCAACAAAATGATTGTTTTTTCATTGACCTGGCAAATTATTTATTGTCCCTGGACAACTGTAGTGAAAACATTTTAATTCTCTGTGAAAGCTGAATGGACAGTTTAGTTACTTATCTTTAAAAATCACTAAAACACCCAGAATTCTTACTGTTTAGACAATAGGCAAAGTTTTTCTGTTTTTCACAAGTACTTTAGTAATTGCTTATGTGTATAGGGACAGAAGGAACTAAGGCTGTTGTAGTTTTCATTTTTTCTTCTGTTTGTTGGCCTGTGTAGGTAGGAGATTGGTAATAACCTTGTTGTTCTGTGAATCTGCACGGCACTCAAGTGAATTGATCTTGGAATGTGAAGATGTCAGGAGATCTTTCTCCTTCTGTAGAGCAGCCTGTGAGGGTCCTTCCCAGTGGTTTCAGGATTCTACAAAACCTAATGTTAAATTTTATGTGCACGTGCTCTGTTCGTGGCGTAGTAGTCAGTTATGTAATAAGTACACACTGTGTTAAATCATGAAAATGCAGTATTGCAGCTAGTTATATCAGTATTTGTCTGGACCCTAGTTTGTTTTAAAAAAAAGAAATGGGTTAATCTCTTGTACGTTCTTTGAAACTGTTCGGCTGTTTCTAACAGAGAATAGGTGGTAGTGATTAGCCTTGGAAGGACTTACTGGTAGTAGTGCTTAATCAAATACTGGGACTATAGAGTGAATATGTCCCTTTCCTGGAAGGGACCTAGATCCTTTTACTTCTTCTTGGCCACTTATAGTGTGTCACATGATCATTTTATGATCACAAGATGGCTGCTCTTCCTGTCCTCTCTGAGTTCTACATGAAAATGGTCCTAGGAGCCACTCTTATCCACTAGACAGGAAATTAAGATTCTTTTTTCTTTCTTTGTTTGTTATACAGATTAGTGGTTTGCATTTCATCAGGTTCATACATGGACATAACATATTTTGACCATTTTTACCCCAGAACCCAATTATGCCTTGAATACAAACTGGTATTTTTGTACAGAATAAGGCAAGAAGCGCTGCTGATCTTGTAATCAGCAGTGTCTGGCACCAGAGGATAAAGTGACTGTGCCAAAGTTGGAAACATGAAGTTTGGACATATGTTAGCATCCGTAACATAGTCACTTGGCTTCCTGAAGTTGGAGGAGGTATCTGAGTGCTCCAGAATGACACAGCTGAATATTTTATGACATTACAGTATGGATTTGAGTAACTAACCCTCAAAATTAGAATTAAAGTTGACCAAAGCTCCTATTTCTTGCCTCACACCCAAAGGAATACATGCTGGTTCAAGAATTTGCATAATTATTAGATATTCTTGGTGACTTTGAACTTTAAGTGTCATGCTGATGCTCATTTATTCTCTTCTGTTCCTACTTCACTCAACATTTAGTTAGATACTTCATAAAAATTTTATGCTTAAAACTATAGTATTTAAAACTATAGTATTTTCTATAACTAACTTTTTCTAAAACTATAGTATTTTCCCCTTAATTTTGGGCCGGCTGGAAATGTTTAATTTTGAACAATTTTAGATAATAAATATGTCTCATTGTGACTTTGCATTCAGGCAGTGGAGCTTTCAATTTGGTTTCGAGTCTTGTGTGCTCCACAGTGAGCTAGAGCATTTCACCAGTGTCACCATGACATGGGAAACTGGAAGCATCTGGGCTGGTGCACCGAATCATTTCTCTGAACCAAGAGAACAGGTGGGGGTGTGAGAAGGTGATCTGCAGTGCAGAATGTTTGCTCTTTCACTTTAACCAAAAAGAAACTCAGATGCTTCTGTTTCCAGCATGGGCTTTTCTCTTGCAGCGGCATTTGAAGGGGAGTCAGGGATGATCTCTGTCTGTGTCTTAGTAATTTGTGATCACCATTTCATTCTGCAGTTGTTTCTGTAAGTGACCAAATAAGCCCCCTGCACCTTCTCTTCATCATTTGGCCAATCCTTCAATGTAACTTTTGTTTGCTTTCTTTTTAGTGGTATTAGGATTGAACCCACGACCTTTGCACCAAGTTGCATCCCTGCCCCCCTTTTTTTAATTGAATTCTTTATTGGTATAATTTATATACATCTCAGTCACACATAACATTGGGGAATTTGTACCAATATATGACACAGTTAATTCTCATTTTTACCCATGTCCTCACCCAGCCACACCTCCCCACCCCCTATATATATGATCTTTTATTTTCTTTCAGAATCATATTTATTCCTTCCCCTGATTACATCCCCACACCAAATTTCCTTTGGAAATTTCCCATTCTACAAAGACTGTCATACTTTCTAGAGCTCATTTGCATCTACAGGTGCTCTTATCAATGAGAAGATCCGGTATTTGCCTATCTGTGATCTATTGATTTCACTCATTAGCATGTCCTCCAGGTGTCTCCATTTGCACATAAATGAATCAATCTTGTCATTCTTTATGGCAGAATAGTACTCCATTTTATAGAAAAACCACATCTTTATCCAGTCTCCAGTTGATGGGCATTTGGGTTGTTTCCAAGACTGAGCTATCACAAACTGAGCTGCTATGAACAAGGGTGTACATCTGTCTTTCCAATATGATTTTTTTTTTTTTTGAGACGGGTCCGGCTTTGTAGTTCAGGCTGGCCCCAAGCTCACTATGTAGCCCAGGCAAGCCTTGAACTCAGCAATCCTCCTGTCTTTGCCTCCCGAGTGCTGGGATTATAGGCGTGAGCCACCACGCCTGGCTCCAATGTGATTTTAAAAATTCTTTTGGGTATATTCCTAGCAGGGGGATAGCAGGGTCTAATGGTACCCCTAGTCCTAGTTTTCTGGGAAATCTCCACACAGATCTCCACAATGGTTGCACAAGTCTGCAATCCCACTGGCCCCTTTTTATTTATAATTAGACATGGTCTCGCTAAATCACTGAGTTACCCAGGCTAGCCTTGAACTTGTAGTTCTCCTGCCTGAGCCTCGCAGAGTGCTGGGATTATAGGTATGTGCCACCATGATCAGTTTTGAATGTCATTTACTTTGGTATGTTTTTTACCCTTCTTTAAATGTTCCCCTGAAGCGCATATATATATATATTTTTTTTTTATTTTTTTATTTTTTTTAAATTTTTTTTGAGACAGGGTCTCACTTTGTAGTTCAGGCTGGCCCTGAGCTCACTATGTATCCCAGGCAAGCCTCGAACTCAGCAATCCTCCTGCCTCTGCCTCCCAAGTGCTGGGATTACAGGTGTGAGCCACCACACCCAGCACTGTGGTATGTGGTATTGATGGCTGGTGGGCGTGAGTCACCACGCCCAGCATTGTATGTGGTTACCGGGATCAAACTCAGGACCCTTGCACTTGTGAGGCAGGCACCGGAACCACTTAGCCATATCTCTGGCCCCTCTCTATATAATTTACTGCCTGTTTAAATAAGAAGCTGAGCCTTAGAGAGTTCTCCTGAAATTATATTGATAACAATGGCATTTGAACATTAAATGCATATCTGACCATAAACTATGTATTTTCTTTTGAATGCCTTTATACTGCATGAGAAATGTTGCACAAATACTTTTTAAGATAATTTTAAAATTAGGAATGTGATTTTGACTAGAACTTCCTGAAGTGTGTGAAGTGGAAACATGAAGTGAACATGAATAATTTAAGGAGCCGTAGATTTATTTCAGTTCAAATATTATGTAGATTTTGAAGCTTGTAATTTATTTTTTTTGAGACAGGGTCTGGCTTTGTAGTTCAGGCTGGTCCTGAGCTCACTGTGTAGCCCAGGCGAGCCTCAAACTCAGCAATCTTCCTGTCTCTGCCTCCCGAGTGTTGGGATTACAGGAGTGAGCCACCACGCTGAGCATTGTGGTGTATGGTACCAGGGTTCCAACTCCAGACCTAGATTTGCGAGGCAGACTCTGGAACTAGTGGGCTAAATCCCCAGCCCTGACATTTGTATTTTATCTTAACTGGATTATAGGCTTGTAATTATTGAATAACGATGAAAGAAAATATTTTAAGATGCACATTTTCACTGTATATTTAGGTTGAAGAAAACGTGAAAATAATTAAGTTTTGGTAAATGTCACCAATGAACGTGGCTGCTTTCAGACATGCCTAAAATGTTTCCTGGAGAGAATTGTCAAAAGTTGACAAAGTCCTGATTTTTCTCTTGTGGGTGAAACTATTTCCCAGTGAATCTTGGTGTTAAAGGCACTACACAAAGATACTGTTGTCACAGAGGAATTAACAACGTGCCCCTGTATTCAGCGCTGCACTTTTCCATGCTGGCCATTCCAGTTGCACAATGTGTATTCTTTATGCTACTTGGTCATGTAGTTTACCCCACCTTTGTTACCCAATGAGGTAATTAAAATGAAATACTAGGAGTAGTAGAGATTATGTAGGGAGTTAACGAATGAAGTAGAACTAAGAACTCAGGGTCTCTCTGCTCCTAGTATCCCAGTAGGCTTTTTTTTTTTTTTCTCATTTAGCTCAGTGGTTCCAGTACCTTCTGCCTTGCAAGCTTAAGGTCCTGAGTGTGGTCTCTGGTACCCGAAACAAAATTAAACAAAAAATATATTATTTTTTAGAGTAGATCCAGGGCTAAAGAGAAACTCATCAGAAAGTGTGAATTCTTGTTTGCTTTCTCTCCCCTGCACTCCCCTTTAGTTTCTTTGTTGAAATCTTGCATTGGTACCCTGGTTGCAGTTTTTAGCCAAAATTGATACAGTATTAACTAACATCCATAGTTTATACCAGTGTCCGCTCTAGTGGGTTGTGCAGAATGCATGTCATGTGTATTACAGTACAGTGTAGAATAGTTCTGTGCCCCCTAAATCATGTGTGTTCTGCCTGTCCCCACAGACTCCTCATTCCTGAGCCTGTGACACTGATGCTTAGCCTTTTCCACAGTGATACGTTAAAAGAATCATTTGGTGTAGTATGCACTTTATACACTGGCTTCTTTAATTTTGCGGTGTGTACTCTAGATTCCCCCATGTCTTTTCTAGGCTTCATAGCTCATCTCTTTTATTGCAGGATCACAATCTATTGTTTTCTGTTTGTATTTTGTTAGGCATTCACCTAATGAAGAGTATCTTGGCTATTTTCAGATCTGATTAGTTATTTTTAAAGCTCTTATAAACACTTGTTTGCAGGTTTTTATGTACACTTAAATTTTCTTTTTTAAAAAATATTTTTTAATTTTAATTTTTTTTTTTTGAGACAGGGTCTCGCTTTGTAGTTCAGGCTGGCCCTGAGCTCATTATGTAGCCCAGGCAAGCCTTGAACTCAGCAATCCTCCTGTCTCTGCCCCCCAAGTGCTGGGATGACAGGCATGAGCCACCACGCCTGGCACTGTGGTATGTGGTGCTGATTGCTGGTTGATTGTTGGTGGGCGTGAGTCACCACGTCCAGCATTGTATGTGGTTACCAGGATCGTCCAGCATTGTATGTGGTTACCAGGATCGAACTCAGGACCTTGTGCTTGTGAGGCAGGCCCTGGAACCACTGAGCTAAATCTCCGGCCCTAATTTTAATTTTTTTATAGACTTAAATTTTCACGTCTTTTGGGTAAAGAGGTGTAATTTGTGGATTGTATTGTAAATTTTGCTTTGTAACAAATTGCTATGTTTTCTTCTAAGGTGGCTAGGTTGTTTTTCAGTTCCACCAGTGTGACTGAGCATCCCTGTTGCTCTACATCCTTGTCAGTTCCTGCTTTTGTTACTCTATTTTGCATCACTGTAACAAAAATCCTTGAGGCTGGATGGTTGTAAAGAAGAGATATTTGCTGTGGTTTGTGATTTTATCCATGGCAGCGTTGAGTACCCACCTCTGTTCAGTTTCTGGGGAGGGTCCTATGCTGTGTTGTATCATCACTGAGAAACAGAAAGGCCAAGGGGAGGCAGTACAGGAGGAGCATGTATTCAAGAGAGATGGTGGAGGACAAGACTTACTTACTGAAGTAAGGTCTCACTGGACCTGACATCTTGCAAGAGAGACCCTTCTTTCTGTACATACTGAAATATTTATTCATGAGGCTGGCGCCCCAGACCTGCTGTCAGCTGTACCTCAGGAGTTAATCCAGACCAAAGCTGTGGCATCCTGGATTCCCATTTGAGCCACTCTCATAGTTGGCAATGGTATTTGGTTTAATTCACCATTACCTTAATGACATAGGACATAAGCATTATTTCATATGCTTTTCTGCCATTGGCACATTCTCTTTGGTGAGATGCATGTGCAAATTTCTAGTTTTTGTCTTACTTAGCTTTTAAGGAACCTTGTATATATTTTGGATACCAGTGATTACTGTAATCATTATTTTCTCTTGCTGTCTTTGAACCATTGTATTTTATCAGTATTTTGTAATAGGTAATGACCTGTAATTTCTTTTTCTGTGTGCTTAAGTCCCTCTTTTGTCTTTCCACTTTCCAGAGTACATGCTACTGTGAGCTCACTGGCTGACAGTTTGCTTTGTGCATCTACATATGCTGTTGCAGCAGGTTGGCATCCAGCTAGTTGGCAGCAATAATGCTGTGTAACACTCGAGTCTAAAATTAGTTGGACAGACTAAAATTAGTAGTCCATGTCCTATAAAATATGTGAAAGTTAAATGCCCAATCTTGAGTGACTTTTAAAATTAATCAGAAGTGGAGTTGAATACAAAATAGTTTAAAATTTTTAGAAAATTTTTGTCAAAATGATTTCATGATAGCCTGACTGTAATGTTATATGTATATAATATGTAAGAACGCAGTTTTTTAAAAAAAGGAAATGCTTTTCTGTTGATAATCATGTTGATTTTAAAATATGGATTGAGTTAGAGCAAGAACATTGGATTTCTCTCTTATTTACAGGGTCTAGCCTTTTTATAGTTCAGGCTTTCCAGAACTATGTAGCGCAGGCAAGCCTCAAATTCACAGCAATCCTCCTGCTTCTGCCTCCTAAGTGCTGGGGTTAAAGTGTGAGCCACTATCCCCGGCATTGTGATATGTGGTACCAGGGATCAAACTTGGGACCTTGCACTTGCCAGACAGATGCTGGAACCACTGAGCTAAATCCCTGGCCCTCTCATAGCATATTTTAGAGGAATCCCAGCTGCTGAATATTTATGAATTCTGGGACCATGTGACTACTTTTGGTAGGGAATAAAATGCATGATGAAAGGAATATTTGGTTCTTCATTTTGTGACCTTTGCAATAACTTTATATAACAAACTAGAGAATATTGCAAATACTTAAATTAAAAACAGTGATCAGGGGTCTGGGATTTAGCTTAGTGATTCCAGCGTCTGCCTGAAAAGCACAACATTCCAAATTCAATCCAGGTGTGGTGACTCACACCTGTAATCCCAGCACTGGGGAGGTAGAGGCAGGAGTATTGCCATGAGTTCAAGGCTTGCCTGGGCTACATAGTGAGCTCAGGGCCAGCCTGAACTACACAGCAAGACCCTGTTTAAAAAAAACAAACCCAAGTAAAATAATAAAAATGGTTGAAATTCAGGGATTTGTTTTGCATGTGACTTGAGTTGCAACCGTGGTATGTAAGAGCTTCAGTTTTTGAAGGCTCTTTGTAGGGTTATTTGAATATCCTTCAAGTAACTCAGAAGCTGTAATAATTTAGATATTATAGAAAAATTGTAATTTTTTTTTTTCTTTTTGAGACAGGGTCTGGCTTTGTAGTTCCGGCTGGCCCTGAGCTCACTAGGGAGCCCAGACAAGCCTTGAATTTAGCAGTCCTTCTGCCTCTGTCTCCCAAGTGCTGGGATTACAGGTGTGAGCCACCACGTCTGGCATTATGGTATATGGTATTGATTGCTGGTGGGCATGAGTCACCACACTCGTATTATTGTATGTGGTTACCAGGATTGAACCAGGGACCTTGTGCTTGCTAGGCAGGCGCTGGAACCACTGAGCTAAGTTTTCGGCTTCAAAATTTATAATCTTTATGATTGTGAGAATATCTCTGGAGGACCTTAAAGGAGATTTGAAGTATTCCGCATTACAGAAACCAAGATGGAAAGATAATTTATTTTGTGTAAAAAGCAGGTAGTTAATGTGTCAGTGCACATTGTACATTGATAAAGTTGTTGCTTTACCTTCTTTTTCAGACAGTGAATTACTACTTGTTATGTAGTTAGGTTTGGCCTTGAATTCTCTTTGTAGCCCTGGTTGGCCTCAGTGATCTTCCTTCCTTACCCTCCCTAGTGCTGGGATTATGGGTGTGTGCCACCACACCTAGTTTGCATCACTGTTTTTATTTTTTTAAATTAACTATTACAGTTTTACCTTGATTACCCAATTTTCATTAAATAACATCTTAAAGAGAAAACATTATAAATTGGTTGTTTGGAATTTAGAAGTGAGTTTCTGTGGCAGGTCCATTGGTTTTTTTGACGATAGCTGATTTGTTTTCTAGGCAGTGTTGGGCGCTGAGATAGGGCCCTGTGTGTGCTAAACACGTACTATAGCAGTGAGCAGTGTCTCTGTCCCACGTGGGAGGATCTAGGAGGAACCTAAAGGGTTTTAGGCCCAAAATACAATAGTGTTTTTACAGTTAGTAGCCACTTTGTTTTTATTGGCCTCCAGAAGTGCTTTTTTTTTTTTTTTAAAAAAAACAAACCAAAAACATCATTAGTGTTTAGTCTTAAATTTCTTTCTCTTTTTCCAAGATAATCATGATTAACTTAGAAAAATGTGCAGACATTTTCAAAGCATTTCCCATTAAGGGAAACTTAGTTTTATAGAATCTAAATATTAAAAATTAAAAAATTTTTATTTTCTTGCCGTTATAAGACAAAATGGAACCTAGCCTAAGTCAAGGAAATCCATTCATACTTCAGTACTTTCTCCAGAAGGCATCATGGTTACATTATTTCTATTTAGCAAGATTTGGTCTACTTTAGTAATTCTTCTTCTTTGGTGTGATCTCTAGCTCCATGCCATCATCGAGCATACGTGAATGACAAAGTCATCAAATCCTAGAAGAATGCCAGCGACTTCCTCATCAGTTTTCATCAGTGTGAATTCTTGTCCTATCCACTCATCCACAAGTGGCAGCAGCTGAGGTGGCTTGGTGGTCACCTAGGCTGCCCACGGAGACACCTGCCCAGAAGCATGTATTGTAATATCTGGCACTGGCAGGAAGTGGGGAGGTAGTCCTCCCTGGTACAGACACATATTTGGGATCCATCCTATAGGCCCCATTTAAAAGGTACTTTTTGAGACAGTGTTTAGCGAAATAGGTCAGGTAGGGATAATTAAATAAATTTTGATGCTCAAATATCAAGCAATAGGGAATATGAATTAGGTTTCTAGATATTGATTTATATAATTTTATATATTAAGGACAATTAGAAGGTAGATATATAATGTTAGAATTTTTATTAAAAAGAAAAAGTTGTATATACAAACGAAGACATGAAAGGATAAAAGCCAAAGTGCTAATTGTGAGTAATTCCATAGTAGATGATTTTTCAGTCTCTGTAGTTGACCTTGATTGTGGAATAAGTATAAATACCGCCACTGTAACTAGAGTACAGAGGTAGGAGAACTTGAGTGAACATTTTGTGTATGTGAGGCCTGCTGGTTATCTGGAAGAGGTTCCTATGTGCGATTCTGACAGGTATCATTTGTGAGCAACATTGTGTGCATTAAGTGACATGGAGTTCACAGGCCACCTGGTATCCTGACCTGGTCATGGATCTGTGGTTCGTGTGGTCCTTGGGGACCTGTGGTTTGTGTGGTCCTCGGGAGCCAGCGGGGCTGGTGATGGCCTCGGCTGTTGTCTTCAGGGCCTTCTCAGGTGAAGTCCAGTGGGAAGAAGGCTTCAGAGTGTCGAACAGGTGTGGGTTGATCTCTCACGAATGCTAATGAGGCTGACTACCTGTGCATTTTGTCTGTTGTCCAGCCTTCATTTTTCATTCATTATTTAACAAATTAAATATAGAAGTTGAGAATCCATGATATATACAAAGACGGACAGCGCTGCTCTTCTTGGAGCTCTCAGTCTCTCAGGGAAACCAGCGTGATGCTGGTGGGGCAGCAGCCCACAGTGTGAGCTCCGTGCCCTGTGCGTCCCATGCCACAGCTTTACCCACACCATTTTATTTCTCTGACAAGCAGGAATAAAGACGTTTTAGGTAATTTCCTTTATAGCATGCTTCTTTTTCTCTGGAAGATAAAATAACTCCAGGATTTATACGGAAGAACTTAATGTGAAAGGATGATATGGAAGTATAGTTCAGAGAAGAAAAGCAAATTAAGTTTTTAAAAGTGTATTGTAGTAGAATGTAGAATACTTGTGAAGTTTAGGAAACTGTAGAAAAGACCTTATTTATCTTGACTTGTTAACACCTGCTGTCTTTATCATGCCATCCGGCAAACTCTAAATGCTTAATAATTTTTTATAAAAGATTGAATGAATGAATTTCTGCTGAAGTTTTTAAGCTTCAGGTGATTTTCTGAATTCAGTGGTATGGTGAAGCTACCCTTGGGTACTAGTGCCAGCTAAGTGCAGTAGCTGAATTGATTTTCTAAAGGCAGGTTATTCAGAAGGCCAAACAGAAGCAGTCTGAAGTAGCTCTTGCCATTTTTAAGATGTATACAGATCATCTCTGTGGTGCATCATTTCTCTATGTAGGGAGATCAGCAAAGTGAACTGTTCCTATAGTGACTGACAGGAGAAATGAAAAGGCCAAAATAGACTCAGTGGAGATAAAAGGAATGTAGTGCAGGGTCTTGTGGAGAAGTTAGCAGGGAAGCTTGGAGTGGGAGTGCACCCTTTACCAGCAGGGGCAAGGTTCCCCGACAGATCGGTTTACTCATTTCTTGGGAACTCAGTGTTTCTTGGAGATGTTGTAGCATTTTAATCAGTTGTTTATAGCACTTTTCAGTATATCTGGAGGGTCATTACTAGGGTTAGCATAAATACTACAGCCTTGGCGATTTGAAGGTCTCTCGAGTTTGTGCTGTGAGCTTTGCCCTTGTCTTCTCGTGGCAGTGATCATCTGAGCCTGCGTGCCTTCTGGTGCCTCTTTCCCTGTCTCCGGTGGTCTCCTTGCTGTGCACACAAGCACTGTGCTTGCTAAGGATGCAGATTTTCGCGGACCGGTAGCTGTGGTGCAGCCAAGCACATTCTGGTTGTGACCTGCGCTGCGGCCCTCAGCTCACCTGGGAGTGCTGCGCCTGCTCTGCTGTCCACTTCATCATGTCCCTTTCCTGGAAACTACTGCTACCTCTTGTCTAGGGTCCAGACATTGTGGTGATGTAAATTTGGTCTCTACTTTTCGTTGTTGAAGGAAGAAGAATGAATCTAGTCTCCACATCCGAGAGAGGTGGAAGGTCTTTTCTTTAAGTACAGTTCCTGTTTACATAAAATTTGCATTATTTATTATGATTACATGGTAGAGATATTGTAACCTTGAACTCCTAAGTCCTCTTATTCAGTTTATTCACATGCCTTTTACGTTCTTTCTTTTCAGTGGAAGTTCTGAACTGAGCTTGGTGAAAGTACACAAAAGCACTCAGGAGGCAGAGGCAGGAGGATTGCTGAGTTTGAGGCTTGCCTGGGCTACATAGTGAGCTCAAGACCAGCGTGGACTACAAAGTGAGACCCTGTCTAAAAACAAACAAACAAACAAACAGAAAAGAAAATACACAAAAGGAAAAACTGCAGACTTTGTTCGTGCCTTTGTGTTGGTGTTAGTTAACTATAAAAATGTGAACTTGTTATGTGGCTGGAGAATTAAGATGCATGTTAGATTTTGGTATTTTCCAACTAATGTAAGTAATACATTTGGATCAATTTAATAAAACTATTTTATCACAGTGTCTCCAGCACAGTCTTATTGTAGCACCAGAACATTTATTCTAAAAGAGAAGGATTACAAAGCTGAGATCGTATAATGGAACTCTAGCGTTTTCTCTTTGAGAAGAATTAGGTGACAGATATTAAGGTGGTAGAACTAGTTAACACCATAGTTGAAACTGAGAGAGGCCTGCACGGCCTAGTGTCCAGTTATGCCACCTTAGGAAAATCCTGGTACTCCTGGCACCAGACATATGCATTATGCTGCCTCACTCTCTTGGACCTGCATAAGTAGAGTGAGTCTTGAGGGACTAGCCAACTAGATTTCTTGCAGGCTTTATTCTGAGCTATGTAAATACCAGCACATTTTGACATGCATTGAAGCCTGTGGGCTGGTCTCTCTGAACACATTATTTGTGCCAGTTCTACCTTCCACCCTATCACAAGATGTGCAGTGAGCACTGGAAGGCAGTTGGGTACTTGACCAGTATTTTGAAAGTTAATACTTGTGTTTCAGCTGGAGTGGCAGGAGGCCTATGAGATATTGACTTGCGTTGCTAAGTAATGTGAGAAGGGCAAAACATTTTGAGAGATGTGTGGGCTATATCTAACGATCGTTTGGCAGCCAGCTTCTATCACCGTGGGGTGGCCTCCATGTTGGGCCATGGCAGATTAATCTTGTTATTTTTGAAGCATAGTGAGTCTTATCAGGCTTGGTACAGAAGAGGCAAAGCCACTCTGTTGAGTTGTAGACAAAGGTTTGTTTTTGAAAAGAAATCTGAGATTGGCCATCAAGTTTGTGTGTGCAACACACTACAGAAACAAGAGGTGATGATAACTAGTGCTTTGATACTCATTCTTTTTTTGTTCTCATGAAAAGGAAGTTAAAGATGACTTGTTAAATGATGACTTGAATAGTTGGTAAACTTTTGACAACTAGCTCTCCATAGAAAAATGTCTGAGTTTATAACATTTGCTCATTTTCATGCCCCTTTCTCTGTCTTTCTTTCTTTTTCTTCTTTCTTTCTTTCTTTCTTTCTTTCTTTCTTTCTTTCTTTCTTTCTTTCTTTCTTTCTTTCTTTCTTTCTTTCTTTCTTTCTTTCTTTCTTTCTTTCTTTCTTTTCTCTCTTTCTTTCCTTCCTTCCTTTCTTTTCTTTGTTTCTTTCTCTCTTTCTTTCTTTCTCTCTCTTCCTTCCTTCCTTTCTCTTTCCTCGCTCCCTCCCTCCCTCCCTTCCTTCCTTCCTTTTACCATAGCCGGTTTCAAGCTGCCAAGTTGATACTACTGAATGTGGCTGGCAAGAAATACACCGGAACACACCAATATATATGGTTTTCACTATACTGATGGAGTAGATACAAATAAATCTAAGAGCAAACACCATTAAAATATAGTAAAGCTATTATTGTTTGTTATTTTTTGAGGTAGGGTCTCGCTCTGTAGTTCAGGCTGGTCCTGAGCTCACTATGTAGCTCAGGCAAAGCTCAAACTCAGCAATCCTCCTGCTTCTGCTTGCTGAGTGCTGGGATACAGGTATGCTCAGCATTGTGGTGTGTGGTACTGATTGCCGGGATTATGGCTGTGAGCCACCATGCCTGGCATTGTAGTATGTGGTACCAGGGTTGAACTCAGGACTTTGCACTTGCCTGGCAGATGCTGGAACCACTGAGCTAAATCCCAAGCCCAGTAGAGCTATTGTTAAGTGGTGAGTTTGACTGTTGCCATTGCTTTAATTGTAAGTGACTTCACTTGATGTTTAGTAATTGCTGCATGTCACCCTGGTTCACACTGCTCTGAAAACCCAGCAGTCAACCTTCTCAAGTTGTTACGAGCTGCACTCACATACCACTAACAAGAGGTGACCCATTTAGCATGTACTGCCTGCCATCTTGGGGAAGTGCCTTTCATGAACTGTGTCCTCCTCAAAGTAGTATTTTAATAGGTGCTTAAAGAACTTTCATTTTGCGTCTGATAAAATTTAGTCACAAAGTATAAATAACTTGCCCAGGCCACAGTTTAGAAGTGCAGAATTGGAAGTGCAGGATTGAAAACCAGGCTCCCATCCCTAGAGCCTGTGCTGTAACCACCTCCTATATGCAGCGAGAGTCTGCAGATACTCCTGAAATGAGCAGCAGCTGCTGTGATAAATTTTATGTAGATCACTGGTGCCTTGGAGTTATTTCATGACATTTCAATAACTAATATTAATTTGTTCAAATTTTATGACAAAGCATTAGTGTCTTTCTTATAGAAAATATTTCTATAAAGGTGCAAGAAAAGTGATTCTTAGTAGAAAAACAGACTGGAGACTTCATTAGGTGGTTCATAAGGGAAGAACGGACAGTGGTCTTGGACACCGACAGCAAAGCCAACATTTAGTTGTTCACGGAAATATTAACCCAGCCCTGGCATATGTGACACCTGGCAGAGGTGGATGTTCCTCAGGACATGTTAAGGACACAAACTGGTAAAGCACCTTTAAAGAGTTTTTTTTTTCTCTCCTTTTTCTTATACTAAGCTCTCTTTTGATGTTACCTTTCAAGAATTGATTTAAAAAAGTATCCCTGAGTTTGTTAGAAACATTTTGTTAAAATTCTTAAGTTAAAACACAGATCAAATTATAAGTAAGAATCACTACATGTTTTCTGTAATTTTACCTAGTAAAAGTAGTATTTGTAAACATGAGGCCTATTCATATCATGAGAAATCTCTGTAATACCTTTTAAGTCAGGGGTAGTGGTGTCATCGTGCTCTGAACTTTTGGTCTACTATCCTGATTGAAGAGCAGTGTACCCTGAGCCCTTGCAGAGGTCCTGGCTTTGCCACTGGGCCCCCACCTCTTTGCTTACCCATGTGGTTCTCACATTCGTGTGGATGTTGAGTTACTTTAAGAAACAGTGAAGTGTATGAGATTTCTTTTCTTTTTTTTTTTTTGAGACAGGGTCTGGCTTTGTAGTTTAGGCTGGCACTGAGCTCGCTATGTAGCCCAGGCAAGCCTTGAACTCAGCAGTACTCTGGCCTCTGCCTCCCTAAGGGCTGGAATTACAGGTGTGAGCCACCATGCCTGGCATTGTGGTGTGTGGTACTGTTTGCTGGTGGGCGTGAGTCACCATGCCCAATGTTGTGATATGTGGTTACTGGGGATGGAACTCAGGACCTTGTGCTTGCTAGGCAGGAGCTGGAACCACTGAGCTAAATCTCTGAATAGCTCTGAAAGAGTATCAATCTTGGTACAGAGAGTGATGAGCTTGCTGTGATGTTTCCTTCTAAAGCCAGAAAAACCAATTGGGGAAGGAGAAGGGAGAAAGGGACAAACATTGATAAAAGATAACCAGGGTTAGATTCAGTGTTAAGTATATACAGTAAAAGCCTTGTTTAGCAGTTGGAAAAAGAGGTTGGAAGAGTAGGGATGTTGTTTCTTTAGGAAATTTGTAGTACACAAAAATGTAATCATACTGCTTTGTCAGTGTTTATGTATTAGCGTGTTTGAAACCCATGGGGTCAGGACCTTTTTCTGTATTCTAAAAGCATCCCAAATAAAGTTGAGCAAAATATCAAGATTTTCTAGTTTTGACCAAAGTTGTATTGTCCTATTGAGTTTGATATTGATCAATGTCTCTAGTTGACAGTGCATGTTTTATACCAAGTAAAAGGATGTGTTATTTCATAAACATATTTCACTTGAGAGACGACATGCTCTGTTCAAACTCTGAAACCCAGGAAAGATGGCATACTACACCCAGTACAAAAGGTGTTTAATATTAAGACACAGTGAATGTTGCCACGTTAGGTCTGTCTTAGGATTCTTATGCTACTGTACATTAGTCCGTTAGCAGATAAAAACATTGTGGGTTTACCCACACAGCTGGGTGTGGTGGTGTGTGCTTGTGATCCTTGTACCCCGAGAGACCAAGTAGAAAGACTGCAAATTCAAGCTCAGTCTGGGCACCTTAATAATTTGGACCCTATCTAAAAAAAAAAAAAGACTGGGCTGTACCTCTTAGAATGAAGGCCCCAGATTCAATACCTAGGACTACAACAGTAACACCAAAAAGCCAATGAAACCACCATGGTTTACCCATGTAAACAGTTCCAGGCTGGGCCTCCAGGAGGCAGGAACTTTTGCTTCTTACCTTTATTTTTTCTTCCTCTTTTCATTCCCTTCATTATAGCAGCAGTTCTTATTTATAAGCCCTGCCACTTTTTCCCAGAAGGAAACTGTATTAGTTTCCTACTGCTGCTGTAACAAATTAGCACAAAGTTACTTGTTGAAACAACATTATATCTTAAGGTTCTAGCAGTCAGAAGTCCAAAGTAGGCCTTCTGAGTGTGGCTGAACTGTGTTCCTGCCAGGCGTTGCAGGGGAGGTGAGAGTTCTTACCCCCTTTCTGGCTTTGGGTGGTGGCCTTGTTCTCAGGTGTATGGCCTCTGCTTCTCATACCCTGTTGTGTGAGCCTCGTACCTCCCTCTTAGCAGAGCCCTTGCGATTGTACTGGGCCCACTCTGTCTTCTCTCTCTAGATGCTTAATCACCTTTGCAAAGACCTTTCACTAAGGAAGACGACATTGTAGATGAAGATGTGGGTATCTTTAAAGAACTATTATCCTACTTGCCACAGAAATTTTTGGAATTTTCTACATCAGTTTGTTATAATGAACACCAGCAATGGTACCTGAAACCTTTTGAAAAGTTACTTCCTCTAATCTGTAAAAATATGAAAAGTTGGATAATTTGTATTAATGCTGTTTTGAATAAAAAACAGCCAAAGAAAACATGATTTCATATTTTGCTGTAGGGCATTGTAAGAAAACACTAATACAGAAGAAAAAAAAAGAATGAAACATTTTTCCCACTCTGTCCCATCAAAATTCATCAATTGCTTTTCACATATCCATCTTGCGTGTAGGAACAACACCTTTTGTTTTCATCTGAAAAGGAAGGTGAAATTGAGTGGCCTTTAGAGTCTCTTGGGAAATTTGTTATTTTCTCAGCTGATTAAACTTGTGAAGTTGCTTTGGTAATCATTTAAATTTCCTTCTTCCTTCCTTTACTTTTTTTTTTTTTTTTTGAGACAGGGTCTCACTTTGTAGTTCAGGCTGGCCCTGAGCTCACTATGTAGTCCAGGCAAGCCTCAAACTCAGCAATCCTCCTGCTTCTGCCTCCTGAGTGCTGGGATTACAGGCGTGAGCCACCATGCCCAGCACTGTGGTATGCGGTATGTGGTATTGATTGCTGGTGGGTGTGAGTCTCCACGCCCAGCACTGTATGTGGTTACCGGGGATTGAACTCAGGACCTTGCGCTTGCGAGGCAGGCACCAGAACCACTGAGCTAACCCTTCAGCCCACTTCCTTTACTTTTTGACTATGTAGTTCAGGCTGGGTTTGAATTTGTGGTGCTCCTCCTGTTTTAGCCTCCCGAGTGCTGGGATTACAAGTCTGTACCATCACACTCAGCTCAAGTCCCTGTGCATTTAAGATTATTGGATTAGGAAGGTTACTTAAGAGAAGTTATATCTAGAAAGTGTGAAGCTGCAAGGGAAATGGGATAGCCCTGATTGGATTTTTTTTTTTTTTGCGGTACCAGGAATCGAACTTGGGCCTTTGTGTGTCCAAGGTTGACGTGGTACCACTTGAGCTAAATCCCCAGCCCCCTGGATGAAATGTTTTGTAAGTCTTTTTAGCTGTCTCTTTTCCCTCCTCATTTAGAAAAAATAACTATTTAATTCCTTGCACTTTTTTTGTTTTTGTAAATGAACAGCATTGTAACACAGTGGCACCACACTTGCTCACAGTGTGAGTTGGGTGCTGCCTGCTGTGCTCTGCCCAGGGGTCCTGGGCTGCCCGAGCACTGGGTCATCAGGACAGTGTGAAATTAAACTGAGCAGGACTTAGGGACCTTCAGAAGGACAGCAGGCTGGAATCCAACATGAACTTCATGGCCGACACCCTATATTCTACATATGACAGGGAGACTGAATAGAATACCAGAAGCAAGCAGAGCTTGCTCCTCCTTTCAGAGGAGCCTGGTGATTCCTCTGAAAGTAGCCTTCTCCTTCCATTTAGACCACATCGCACGTACAGCATCTGAAATTTGAGTGAAGGGAAACTGGTTTAGCAGCCTAGCAGTCTGAGGCTTCTGGAAGGTCCCTGTTTATTTCCGGCCCCTCAGTTTAGCACACTGACCATCACCCTATGGTACTTTATTGCTGCGTGCTTGTCAGGAGTGACCAGAGTGGTTGCTGGGGTGCGGCTGCCCCTGTGCCCATGCTCACAGGCTGGTGGCACACTGGGGTGCAGGTCTCCGGTGATGCTCTGGCCCCCAGGTGCTGTGCCTGCTCTGTCCTGGGACACAGAAACACCGCTAACTTTCTCCTGGAGGTCTGTCACATTAGTTAATTTTATAGGAAGTGAAAAAATGACCAGTGAGCAGTTTCCAAGGTTCTTAGATTTTCACTATTCATTAATTGGGGATGTAAAAGTAGAACCATACTAATAAGCAGTTTTAGGGAGAAAGGGACTCTTATGTGAATGAGTATTACTTTGTGAGTGTTGGTTTTTCTACCCTAGAGTTGACTCGTTCATTAAAATTGGAGATGCCCCTTCACACATTTTATTATTAGAACTCCAAAACCTCATGAAAGGCAGAGGAAGAAAGAGGGGTGGAGTGGAGTACTACTCTGCCACGAAGAAGGGTAAACTTGAGGCGTTTGTAGGAAAATAGATGCACCTGAGATCATACAGTTAAGTGAAGTAATTCAGACACATAGGATTACATATCACATGATTTCTGTTATATGAGAAATCCAAAGTAAAATAAGGAGCAAAATAAAAGCTAGATAATTAGGAGAAGGGAGATAGATCTTTTATAAATAGAAAAGAGATCAGGAAATGGAGGGATGTGGGGAGAAGGAGAGGAACAGGGTATGAAAAAAAGTAGGTATGTTAAATATATGTACCAACACCACACAAGTAATGTAAACATGGACTGTAAATATGTACTGATTAAAAAATGTTTATAACAAAGTAACAATAATGTGCTGGAATTTATAACACTTTTAATAATAAAGTGTATAAAAAAGACTAAGGGGGAGGAAAAAAGCAAAAGTAATTAGTCCTTTTAGAGTCAGGACATGAAAGCATAAAATTAATTATTATTTATTATTACTATAATTATGGATTTAATAAATAATACATGTCTAAATCTTAAAATAATTACTGTATCCTAAATGCCTGTGTTAATTTAGAGGCTAGTGAATACTTGTTAATAGTAGATTATATACTTTAGATGACAGTCACACAATGCTTTTCTTGTAAAAGAGTTGATAATATTCTTTGAACCATCATTGACTAAGATATTGGCCTGGTGTTTCCTGTGTTTGATAATATACCCGGGACAGCAGGTTGTATTCCTGCTAATGCTCTGAAGTTGGGACCTGGGCTAGAGGGGCAGGGGGGCAGGGTTTTCTTCTGTATCCCTTTGGGTAGCATCTGTAAAGTGCATTTCTGAAAGTGGAGCACTTCCACTGTGATTTAAAAATTGCCTGAATTTGTCAAAATCCTTGGAAAGAGGTGATAAACTCACACCAGATAAATACAGTGGTTAGTTTGCCCAGTGTAAGAATAGAACTGATATTAATGACTGCAAATCTGCACTTGTGTATTTTGGTGTGGTGGTCAGTGTGGATAAATAAAAATACACATGTCCTGTATCCACAGCACAGGACAGGTGTGCACTGGCCTCACTTAGGGCTTCACTTCTGTTCACACCTTGTCCCCTTGCTACATTTCCCTTTTAGTTAATGTTTCTAAAAAACATACTGCTTGGCCGTGCTGTTCTAACTGCTTGAGGAAATTACTAGAGTAGGAATCCCATGCGGTGGGAGGGCGTTGTCCCCACTCACAGGAGAGAGTGGAGCAGAGACGAACCTGTGCAGCCAGCGGGCCAGAGTGGGTGGCGGAGCTGTGTGTCCGCCGGGTTGTTCGCTCTGTAGGTTGTGCTGCTAACCTCCCCACATTGCTCTGTCCCTCCCGCTGTCCATTTCTCACTGGCCATGCTGGACTCTAGGCCTGACTTAGCTCTTGGGCACCTGATAATAAACAGATAAAAACTTTCAGCATGTATTTTACTTCTTTTTCTTCTTTTTTTTTGTTCAGAAGTATTTTGATTGAGCAGTTAAACTTTGAGGATATCATAGTAGCTTGATCAATGCATAGCTATAATTATCTTGGGAATCCACTCACATTTTGGCAGCAGTCCCAAGAGTGAAAGACCCGTTTCCCTGCTGTGCGTTTGCTTTTGGTGGCCATGCTGTGTGCAGCAGTGAGGCCCCGCCCACCTGGAAGCCTGGCTGCACAGTCTGGGGCAGGTGCCTCTGGCAGGAACTGTGATTTGGAGAGCTGGGTGGTGCAGAGGCCTCACAGAACCACTCTGCCATCTGCTGTGGGCCTAAGCGGAGGCCAGGCCTTGTGGGAAGAACTCTTGTGGCAGATGCTATTTCTGTTAGTAGTGTCGACTCTCCTGACTTTTAGTGCAGTGGCACCCATAATAGAAGCATTCTCTCATTCTCTCAGGCCTTCCATTTGTGGGTGGATCTTGATCAAAGAGTACTTTTGCTGCTTATTTAGCGAGATATAGCATCATAGTTCATTTAAAAATACCTTGTGTAATAAAAACAAAAGTTAGCTAAGTGAAATAGCTTTTCTTTGCTCATTTTCCACACACATGATTTTTGTACTTTAAAATTGAAGTCATATAGGGAGGATGTCTTTCCTAAGTAAACTTTTACTTTGTCTAATAGATATAATAATAATAACTGAGGTGTAATTTGGTATGTTGGAGTTCTAATTATTACATTTATATTTTTATTTTTCACATTGACAGTCAGCTTTTTTATTTTTTATTTTTGAGACAGGGTCTCGCTTTGTAGTTCAGGCTGGCCTTGAGCTTAGTGTGTAGCCCAGGCAAGCCTAGAACTCAGCAATCCTCCTGCCTCTGTCTCCCGAGTACTGGGATTACAGGTGTGAGCCACCACGCCTGGCACCGGGGTATGTGGTACTGATTGCTGGTGGTGTGAGCCACCATCCCTGGTATTGTTGTATGTGGTTACCAAGGATCAAACTCCGGACCTTGCACTTGCTAAGCAGGCATAGGAACTACTGAGCTAAATCTCCGGCCTGACAACCAGCTTTTTTTGAGTTAGTGATATGAAAAGCATTTTAGGCCTAGTAAGTTAAGAATTGTGAAAGGGCCGGAGATTTAGCTCAGTGGTTCCAGCGCCTGCCTCGCAAGTGCAAGGTCCTGGGCTACGTAGTGAGCTAAGGGCCAGCCTGAACTACAAAGCGAGACCCTGTCTCAAAAAAAAAAAAAAAAAAAAGAATTGTGAAAAATATTTGCCTTACTGATTGGTAATACTTTTTCTTTTATAATTAAAGTAAGAGAATGTATTTTAATGCATATGAGTGTCTTAATTATCTAAGCTTTAATAGTGGGGGTATGTAGTTTTGGGTCCTCAAGAATATCATAAAGGGGTCTGGGGATTTAGCTCAGTGGTTCTGGT
>PVIC010009662.1:0-45080 GCA_004025085.1 Thryonomys swinderianus
CCTTCCTTCCTTCCTTCCTTCCTTCCTTCCTTCCTTCCTTCCTTCCTTCCTTCCTTCCTTCCTTCCTTCCTTCCTTCCTTCTTTTTTTTTCTTTCAGGGCTGGGGATGGATCTCATGCATGCTAGGCTAGCTCTCAACCATTGAACAACATGCCCAACCCAGGATCTATTTCTTTACTGAAGGCTGTTTCTAGACCTCTGTCTCTGTTACTTTTCTCGTTGCTAAGTCAAAATAGCTAACACCCAAAGTAATGGAGAAAAGGTTTATTTTGGCTGACAGTGTATAGAGGTTTCAGTCCATAATCTGTTGGCTCTAGGGCAGAGTAGCATTGTCAGAGGAGCATTACAGAGCAGGCAGGAGGCAGCAGATGAGCAGCAAGCAGCAGCAGCCTCTTTTCTTTCCTTTATATTCCATTCACACCCAGGGTGGGGGCACCCAGCATCACACACTCCAGATCCAGCCACCTCCAAAATGTACCACCTCTGACCGCATGAGGCTTTGGGCAGATGTCTAGATATAATCTGCAATGTCCAGCAAATAAGAAAGTATGAAATTTAAATTTTGAATAGCTCTACAACTATAAACAGTTCAGAGAATTCTTTTGTATGATAGATTCAGTGACCATGTATAAACTCTTAAATTAAGGGTAAATATCTGCTCCCTGCTTTCTCCACCTTCTACCAAAAAGGTCTTAGAGTAATCTTTCTGAGGCTAGCAGCTTTTAATAACCAACATCCACTTTGCACAACTTCTTAACGGAAAGTAGTAGTTTTGCTTTAACTACTTCAGTTTGGTCCTGTTGATAAGTTTTGTAGAATGCATAGGAGTTTGTTCACTGAGGACAAAAGGACTGTACTGAGACAGAGCATTTTTCTGGAGACCAGTTTCCCTTCCCTCTCCCTTTTGGAAGGCTCATTGTCCGTGCAGGGGATTTGGTTTTCCTGTGTGTGAAATGGAATGCTGAGGAGAAAGGAGAAATTTGTGTGTGACAATGCATTGCAGGGGAAGCCCGCCCTGAGAATAAAGGGTGGCATTGTTAGAACTTCCCAGCTCTGATTAAAATAGGGACAGGGAGAGAACAGGAGCTGGAGAAAAGTCATCATGTCCTCCGGAATCCCTCAGCCCTGATAGATGCGAGGACACAGATGGTTGTTCTGCTGCCTCCCCTGGAAGGGCAGTAAGAGTGTTCTAGGTGGGTTCCCAGACACCGGGTCAGCCGCAGGACTCACGTCAGTCAGTCCCCAAGCGCAGTTTGAAGGCTAATTAGCGGGAGGCAAGGTGAGCAGGAAAGGAAGCTGTGCTTCTTCACAGCACAGAAAAGTCATTTTCAAAGTGCACGTGTTGTCATTTCCACTGCAAGGAGACCAGACACTGGGAAATATGTTACAATATTCGGACGTCAGGAGTAAGCTGGGAATTGCAGAAAATAATTTTGTAGTAAACATATGGAATAATTGGCCAGTGGTGCAAGAAATCTAAATGAGGTACAGAGACAGCTGGACACTTTGATCTCAAGAGAAAAGGATTGGAGGATAGAGTGATAAAGCAGGGAGGTGGAGTAGAGATAAACCTAAAGGGAAAAAGCCTGCTGGACTGAACATCCTCTCTCTGCTCAGCAAATTTCCACCATGGCCATTTGTTAAACACATAGCTGCCGTCTTTGGTGATTATTTCCCAAGTAACATCTATGTTTCTGAATAAAAATCCATTTGAATCTCAAGTCAGATTTGCCAGGTGCTAGATTCATTGTCAGCATTTAATGTGCTGAAACTGCCGATCCTGAGGAAATGAATACAAAAAAGCAAGCTTTTGAACTCTTGTTTGGAGAGCTCGAGGTGAAATGCTTCCTTTTCGGATGGTTTCCTATGCCAGAAAACTCCTGGGCTGGGCGAAGAGGCGGAGATGCCAGGGGGTGCGGTTCCAGCTCACCCCCCCCCCCCCCCCCCCCCCCCCCCCCCCCCCCCCGCAGTCCTTTGCTAACGCAGAGTATTTTCTTCCCCACAGTCGCTCATAGGGTGAAGGAATGGGGCTGTGTTAGCGCTCAGCTTTCCAATCTTACCCTCTCTATGCAGGTTTCAATCACTCTGTGGTTAGACTGTCATTTCTTGGAGGCCCACAGTTATTTCTGAGACGAAAACCAAAGGAGGTGGTAAGAGAGATTAAAAGAAACGAAAAGGAAAACATACATGATTAATGTTTAACCAGAGGGACTGCCCCGAAATCTAAGTGGATTTCATTTTGCTCTGTCTACAGCAAGTGCAACTCTCGGGGTGACTGGGACCTCTACACATGGTATAGTAATTTGGAATGCGAGCGACTACAACTGTCTTCTCCTATTTCACACCCTGTAGCGGACCCATGAAATTCCCACACCGATCTGAACATGGGAGATATTTCTCCTACCTCTCTAGGCAGCCTGGCCTCCTCTCCACTGCCCAGGCAGGCCAGCATTTCTGGACACCTTCCGTCCTATAGCGATGGGAGTGCCACTTCCAGAAATTGAGATTCAGTCCCAATTTGGGCAAGCAGCTATGGCTCAGCAAGAGCCTTTTAGAAGTGGTAAACAAAAGGAGTAGAGGGGGAAATAAAGGAAGGGAATGCCAGCCAGCGAGGGGACTCGGAGGGGAGGTCCGCTGCAATCCTTTACGTTCAATTATACCAGCGCCTTAGTGCTTTTTCCCTTTCTGCTCTGCAAAGAAAGAATGAAATATGGTTTTCATAGCGAGCTGGCAGCATTATCTCAGGATGCATATTTCTTTGCTGGGTTGGAATGCCAATGAGAGGGGAAAGAAAGTTCCTCATTTAGTGGAAAGTGCAGTGCCACAGAGAAAATACAAAACAACAAAAAGGAATGCAACAAGTTTTTGAAACAGTTCCAGAAAATACCCGCTTAAATAAAAGAAAATATTTAAATGAGAACTTTGGGGAAGATAAAATTTCCCATATTGAGAGTTCCTATTTTCCAAAAAAAACTTTAACTACGGAAAGAGACTAGGCCCAAAATGTTGACAGTTTTTGATATTTGAAGATTTTTAGACTTAGCCCCCCTCTCTTTCACTGATGAAGACAATAAACTCCAGACAAGCCCTGCATTGGGCACAAGGCTCTACCTACTTCTGCACTTCATTATACCAGGATTTGGAAGAGAGACAAGGCTTGTTCAAATAAGTCCTTTATCCATCTCCCTTGGCATGATCTATGTGGTTTCTCAAAGTAACACTGAAATAAAAGTGTATATTCCAGTGGCATGCATGATTTTAAAGTAGGATGCTGTTGACTTGGCTATTTACTTATTTTTCAATAGAAAAAAATGATGATCATTTTGTGAAAATATTACAAAATTTGCTTAGAGCAATATATTCAGTAAGTATTCCTAGCCCCAGTCACAGATGGATAAAGTAAAAATTCTATTTTTTTAAAAAAAGGAATCTTTAACTTATTTCTAGAAGGCAGAAAATAGAAAGGGAGCTTGTTAACGTAATGTTTAAGCAGAGCCCCTAAATTAGAAGCTATTAAAATAAAGGTAAAAAAATTAGAATGTATGATACCATGTTGTTTATATTCTTTAACGTTTTTACTCTTAAAAATAAGAATTTTGATGGCTGCAGCTTGGTTCTAAATTTTCAGTCCTTTCTACCACACTGGTTCTTTTTTTTTTTTCCTTAATAAAATTGTTCCCTTGCTTCTTCCATTACCTGAGGCATTGAGTGCTTTTTAAAATTCTGTCCAAAAAAAATCACTCTCAGAGAAGTACTTTATGAATAGTCTTTATACCGGGTCCTCATTCACTTCACTCATTCATTCATGCATTTACTCACGGGAGAGCAGCCTTCTAAAAATTACTTAATTGAGAATCTGCTTGTTAATGAGTAAATGTAAGTCCCATTAACCTCCTGATCTTGAGGACTTGTTTTGATGTTGCTGCTTCTGTTTTCATTGTGTTGGATTTTTCAAGTAGGAGAGAGTGAGCATCGGGAAGGTGCCTGCCCAGGGAATTCTCCATTTGTGACACTCCCAATTTTATGGCACTTCTCTATTGTCTAAACAAGGGAATAGGTCTTTTTTTTTTTTTTAATCTGCAGAATTCTTAGAAACGTGGGTAGAAAAATTTAGAGCCTTGAGTTTTTGTTTCAAACAGTGTTTTCTTCAAGCCTTTTTTCCCTGCCTCATTGTTTTTAGAATCATCTTAATAGAAAACCTGTTTCCAGCTTTGTCCTGTTTTGAATTGGTAGGTGAAGTAGAATCATTATTGGCAACTCATCATTCCACAGAGAATTTCCACTACTTCTCAGCCCTCGTCAGAATCTCAGGCTGAAACACTTGCAAGGTTTTCATTTTGCCCTGCAAGGTAAACATGGAGAGACAGGAGACTTCCCTGTGTCTCTAGATACAGCTTATCTTTTAGATAAGTCCCTGCAGGCGAAGGTTTCAGACTGTTTCATGTTGGACCTCTGGATTCCAAACTTCCTTAAAGTCTTTAGATAAGCAACAAATTTCAACCACAATTACCCACAGTGGGAGGAACAGGGAATTCATTCCCAGGGATCTGGAATCAAACCCACCTGAAAGTCGGTAGATGAGAAATCTCTCCCACTGGTCTTGAGTTAAAAGGCCCTTGAGGAAGGAAGAGCCTTCTGTGAGTGAAGCCACATCACAAAGTCCCTGTGAAGACCCCTTGCTCCCATGTTGCTAGTCAGTCTCACTCATAGAGATCATCTTGACTATCTAGATACTTTTCCTGTCAGTTTCTTGATGTATGGCAATTTCAAGCTCTCGCCTACCTTGAACTTAGCTTTTGGATATAATTTGACTTAAAAATTATGAAAGATATGTCACCCTTACTTATCTCTCTACATTGTTTTCTAAAATTCTGAAAATTACCACTTCAGAAGAGGGGATTCTGGGCCAGAGATTTAGCTCAGTGGTTCCGGCACCTGCCTAGCAAACGCAAGGTCCCCCTGGTTTTATCCTGATAACCACATACAACAGTAATGGGTATGGTGACTCATGCCCACCAGCAGTCAGTACCACACACCACAGTGCTGTGTGTAGTGGAAGCAGAGGCAGGAGGATTGCTGAGGATTGCTTGCCTAGGCTACATAGTGAGCTCAGGGCCAACCTGAACTACAAGGTGAGACCCTGTTTCCAAAAAAATAAAAAAGAGAGGATTCTGATTCCACTCTGATAGATTAAACTGCCTAAGTATGTGCAGTTAAATGCAATTATAGATCTTGATTCATCTTTTTAAATACATCTCACTCTTTATTATGTATAGGTACAGATTCCCCATGTTGAATGTGATCATTATGTAAATAAAAAGTATACCATTAAAGTGGTTTTTAAAACCTGTGGATCTGAGTCAAGTGTGGTGTGATGGCGAAAGACTGTAATCTCAGAACTCTGGGAGGAAGGCTGAGGTAAGAGGAGTGCAGATTAGAACCCAGGGAAACTTAACAACTTCAGTAAGAATCTGCCTCAGAATTGCAAAAAATAACAAAATAGCTGGAATGTTGCTCAGTGCAAAGGCCCTGATTTCCCCCAATCTTGTTAAAAAGAAAACAGAGAACGTGTGTCTGATCTTATGGTTTTATTTGTCAGTAGATCCACAAGTCTTCTTCAGTGCCAAGAGCACATTTCTTCTTCCTAAAGGTTTATAAAAAGTGGGACAGTGGGAATTGGCCAGCTGGTTCATTTCCCATGTCACTGTTAGATGACAGGTTAGATAGGAGAAATTCTAGATATTATTTGAGCCTTGAGTCACTAAATCCTGATGACCTTGGACCTGCATAGCTCATTGTGACTCTGAAAAACAGGAGGGTGTCCCATTGTCCTGGGATGTTCCTGTGGATTCTGTGCTTTGGTGTCTGTGTTTGAATGAGTGGATCACACAGAAGTGTGTGAACGAGAAAAGGAGAAACTGCACCAGGCTGGTTAGTTATCAGGATTAACTTTTCTCACAATTTTTTCATAATGAAATTATTAAAGCAATATCATTAAACAGGAAACAAGTGATGTGTAAAATAATTAACACCAAAGGGAACATAATAGGTTACTTATTAAAATCCATAGACAGATTATGTGACCCCCCTTGGGTCCAGGGACCAGAGGTCATGTGACTCAGTGTGCCTTTTCAGAGGGAAGCACCCAATGTTCTGTCAACTTACTGGCTTCTGACACTAAATAAGCTTCAGGTATGATTTATCGAGTAGCCTTTTGACAGGAATGAGAAACTGAAATCTTCTAGTCCTGGCTGAGCCTCTGTTCTATTTTCATTACCTTCTCCAAGTATTACATTTAGTCAACCGAGTTACATGTAGTTCTGGGAGAATCTCTCCTGCTCCCAGAAGTCATTGTTCCCTCATAATAAAATTATGCTATCAATTTGCCACAAGAGAAGCACTGGAGTTCACTAAATTATTGCCATGTATTTTGTACTAAAGACAAAGTGATACCAATTAAAAAAACAACCACCCCTGGATTCTATTTTTTTTTTAAGGTGCGCAAGGAGGAGCGAGACCAGCTTGCAAGGGAGGTCATGTCCCCCTTCTGCACGTTACAAATTTCATTTTCCTTAATTAGAAAATGGTGCGTATGGAGCATGAGCAGGGGGTTTAAGAAAGAGAAAAAAATGAAACCTGAGCTGAGCCCTAAATAATATGTCAGAAAATGACAACTCGGCTCCCACCAGACTATTTCATTGGAAAGACTTGCTAGGTTACATTAGGCTCAGATAGATTTTTCGGGAAACAGGGCCATAGCCCAGAGACTAAACAGTGCCCCAGCTCCAAAGCTTGGCAGATAAGTCACATCCATACTTTGGTTCTGTCAAAGGACTCTGTGAGCTCTCACTTAGGGGACCGTTTTCAGAGTTCTGTGCCTCTAGGGATTTGAGCATTAGCTATAATGTAAGGCTGTCATATTTTTAGATTATCAGCAGGAACCAATATCCTGCTGTCTCAATTCATCTTCTACTATATTAATTAAAGAGTTGTCAATAATTTGGTCTCAGAAGGAGAGTTTGCCTATCCATGCCTAAATAAATAATGCTTCCCAGTGTACCGTCAGGATGATTTTTGAAGTAAATTGAGAATTTTACACATTATGAATAAGCCAAATTCTATTGCAACAGAATACCCTTATACAATAAAAATATTTCCAGCCCTAGGCACTGGTTCACAGATTTTTAGCAATGCTTCTATGCATACAGTTGTATTTGGCAGTTGTAATACCTCACAATATTTTATAGCTAATCATATCTGTTCTGAGGACAAACAGGTAGAATGTCTCGAGAAAACTGGAGTGGAATAGAGGATGACTTCCACAGGAAGACTAGACGTGCTAACAAAGAACAAAGTGGCAGGTACCTCCAGTACTGGCCTTCCTAGAAGTCCTTTCCGAACTCAGAGCAGCACTTGCAGGTAGAACAACATGGATCCAAAAGGAGCACAGCTCCCGTAGGCATCTCAACAGATTTGAATTATGAGGATTGTTCTGTGAGTTGATCATTGTCTATGTTTGCAGACAAGTTGATGTTCTGAAATAATTTCTGGATCGCTTCAGGATTTCTTTCCTCTGCCTTTAATCGATAAAGAGATGATTCCCGAGTACAGTGTTTAGCTCTTCACAGATACTCATAACATTTTATTGAACTGAATTCAAAAGACCTAGCAAAAAGTCCGGAGAAGAAGACATTGGAAATGCACACTGAGGGAAAAGAGCGTCTCTCAGCAGGCAGTTTCTTGCAGGAGAGTAGATGCAAAGTTGGTTTTGAATCAGAGGAAGGAACCGTTTCTCACATTCAGATGGCAGCGTGACCGCATGAGGGGAGATTTAGTAAAGGGGTCTGGGGGGAAACCAGCTTTCCCTGCCCAGAGAAAAAGAAATGTAGAAGTTTGTGATGCACGGTGAGCGCAGACACCACCACCTCGGGGCAGAGTAGGGCAGCATGGGGGAGGGACACGCCTCTGGGCAAAGGGTGCTGCGAGGTGCTTTGCTAAAGCGAAGGGACTGGGGCACCAGGTCTCAGTTAGGATCTCATTCCAGCTCAGACACTTTACGTGATCTTGGGCAGTTTAGCCTTTCTCACTTACTTATTCCCTCATGTGTTAAGGAATGGAGACTGGAAGGTTTTTAAGGTCCTTTCTATCCTTAAAATTCTATTATTTTATGATTCTAAGCCTATGAATGCAAAAAAGAAAAATCTAATCAAAGCAAGTGAGATGAAAAATGATCTTAACCATTGTATCTCGAACTGATGAGAAGAGAAGATAAAGAGACCAGGTGTGGTTGACTCTAGGTGCCTTAAACCAAATCTGAGTCAGAGACTCAGCTATTAAAATGAAGACAAAGGGACCACTTTTTACGTCTATTGTTAAACACCATGGCAGGATTTGGTGACTAATTCAGCACCGGGTAAGAATAGAAAAAAGAGCTCCAGCTCTGGGCTCCGTGCCTCGGAGAGCAAGGGCCCGGAGATGCTCTGCACAGCGATGGTACATGTGCTGGGACCTCACAGCTGCCCTGGGAGGATGACTTTGTTTTTACAATAGATAGCATGAAAGAGCGATGAGCCTGCAGGGGAAGAGGTCAGAATAACAGGAAGCACTGAGAAGCCATGCAGGGGGCCGAAAGGTGGGTCTGGACACACAGATGTTATTCCAACCCTGAGAGCAGATGAACTCGCCTAGGAAGAAAGGACGCCTTGGGGACAGAGGACACTGGGAGGAGTGCGGGGATCTAGGGATATAAGCTGGTAGAAGGGCCCTGATCCTAGAGCGGAGTCACAAAGAAGCTTCCTAAGGCAGAAATTGTGTAGAACAAGATTTCAGTGCCTAACTGACAACCTCCATTTGGCAAGACCAACTAGCATGTGGGGAAAAATAATTTTATGTTTATGTAAAGACAAAGTTCTTCCTAAAACTGGAATAGTGCAAAGAAGTCTGTCTTTCTTCTTCAAGTATAGACAGGATCATAAAAAGGTTAAATTTATATACCATGAAAATTTTTACTTAAACAGACATCATCCATTTTCCATAGTTGTGAGGGTTAAAACTCTTGTAAGCGTTTGGAATTACATCATAGGGGTTTTTTTTTTCCTCCCTGTGTGAAATTCCTTGGCATCCTGCTCTTTGACAGAAAAAAAAAAAGTCTTCCTCATTGTACATTGTTGAGCTGGACGTGGAAAGCAGAGACCTTTGGCTCTGGGGGAGTACAGCTCTGTGTAATCCGCTTCTACCATGAGCACTCACACCTTGGCTTGCCACTTGCCGAGCAATTTATACACTTTTAAAAGAGAGTATGAGAAAAAAGTGAAATACTGTCTATGGGAAGTATACCTTATGGAGCTTTTATGTGGAGGCTGTGCCTGGCACCTTATCTTTTTCTTTTTGCTTTCTTTTTTTTTTTTTTTTTGAGACAGGGTCTCACTTTGTAGTTCAGGCTGGCCCTGAGCTCACTATGTAGTCAAGTGAGCCTCGAATGCACGAGAGTCCTCCTGCCTTTGCTTCCTGAGTGCTGAAATTACAGGCATGAGCCACCACACCTGGCGCTATGGTATGTGGTACCACTGAACTAAATCCCCAGCCCCCAGTACCTTATCTTGATGGCTTTGATAAACTCTTTTAGAGCCCTTTATTCGAGGTAGACACCCCTCTCCAGAAAGGCCAAAGAACTCTCACACCAAGTTGGAGTTACATGGAGAATTACACACACATACACTCACACACACACACACACACACACATCACTGAACATAGGATCATTGAGAGGACCAGACAGACGAGTTCCCTAGCAGGTACTTCCTTCTGTGAAAGTTCTCTAAATTGATTCAGATCTTGATCTTTCGGAAACGGTGGTCTAGAAGAGCAAAGCGGGAATCCATAGCTGTGCCACCTGTGCCATTTAGGTGCCATATTTAAGTCAGCAGTATGTTTTTGCTGTGCTCCAGCACTGCACATAACCCCCAAAATCTGTGTAATCAAATCCTTTACTGCCTCCCACACCCTTGTGGTTGTCTGATGCATGGAAGCTCTGTGGTCTCTAAGTCAGCCTCAACCTGCAGGCCTCCTGAAGGGCCTCCTGCCTTGTGGATGGTACTGATGTGTTGCTATTCCAAAGTTCATATCGATCAGAATTTTCTTTAAGTATATTTCTGGTCATATTTTATTGGATACTAATAACAGAGGAGCCCTAGTGTCCCAAATGAATCTGCCTTTCAATGAATTTGAAATTTTTCTGAAGTAATTACCTTTTCCTCATAAATGTAGTAACTTCTTCATCCTTATTACTATTCAGTCCTGAGTATTTGGATTCATACATGAACATTTTGCAATTCTTTCCAGAAAACCAGGCGTTTATAATAGAAAGAATACTGTAACAGGTTGTATCATTTTATGAGAATGTTATTTTATGATTCTTAGATCTTTATCTAAAAGAGAGCATCAAATAGAATATCAAAACAGTCAATGTAATAAATTATTATGGAAATTATACATACATCTCCCACATGGCTCCTAGGAATGCATACCTACCAAGCACAATTACACTTACTGTTTTTCTTTTTTTTGAGACAGGATCACGCTTTATAGTTCAGGCTGGCCCTGAGCTCACTATGTAGCCCAGGCAAGCCTGGAACTCAGTAATCCTCCTGCCTCTGCCTCCAGAGTGCTGGGATTACAGGTCTGAGCCACCACACCCAGTTGTGATGTGTGGTGCTGATTGCTGGGAGTCACTAGGCCTGACATTATGGTATATGGGGATCGAACTCAGGACCTTGCCCTTGTGATGCAGATGCCAGAAAAACTGAGTTAAATCCCCAGCCCTGTACTTACTTTTTGATCAGAACACACTCAGGAAAGGATGCACTCTTGTAATCCTTCAGTTGCAAACCTAACTGAAGAAAAGTTTTGCTCCATTAAAATGTTCACTTTCCATCCCTTGAGAAGTTGTGATCCTTTCATTGTCCATAATGTCTGATACATAGTAGGTACTCACCTGGTATTTCTTGAATAAATACAGATTTGGTGCATGTGCCAAATTATATATGTCAGGTGTCCTTTCTGAGTAGTAGAAGTTGGTGGTTCTAAAACATTACCTGTAAAGCTGAGGATGACAGCTCATGCCTGTGATCTCAGCACTCGGGAGGCAGAGGCAGTAGGACTGCCATGAGTTCAAGGCCAGGCTAGGCTACATAGTAAATTCAGGGCCAGCCTGAACTACAAAGCAAGAAGAGCCTTTGTCAAAAAAACTAAAATGAGAAAAAAAGAAAGGAAACTACCTCTAAATAGCTAGTGAGGAATTTAAAATACAAGACAATGCTCCTCTCAATGCTGAGCAGTAATTAACAAATAATAATAAACCAAAACTCTTGAGCTAAATACTGGGTAATTTAAAAGAAAAAAAATGTAAGTGGAAAAGGCCCTATAGGTAAGTGTCTTAGTCACTTTGAGGCACAATGTCTGACACCCATACAGTATAGGAGGAGAGATTTAATTTGGATCATGTTTTCAGTCCACACCCACTGGCAGGAACTGCGTGGAGGAAGGGTCTGGTGGAAGAAACTACTTACATCATGGTGACCCAGAAGCAAACAGCAGGGAAGAACCAGGGAGGGAGACACACACCCTCCGCGATGACCTGTCTCTTCTAAGCAGACCCTGCCTCTTACCAGCACGCTCACACACCAGACTCAACAGTGGGCGATTCCACGCTGAGTAGAGTGCCCCGGAGTCTGCCACAGAACTAAGCTAAACTAACACTCTCACTTTCCAGAAACTACTGAGGCCCAGAGAGGGGAAAGGAATTTCTGAAAACTACCCAAAAAGGAGACAAGCTCCAAATTAAACAGATCAAGTCCTGGATGCAGAATCATTTCCCTGATACCAGAGTCTACCTCTAAAATAATTTCATTTCAATTATTAAGTTATCTCCAAAAGGGGGACTAGGGATTTAGCTCAAGTGGTACCACGCCAACCTTGGATGCACAAGGGCCTGAGTTCGATCCCTGGTACTGCAAAAAAAAATTTTTTTTTTCTCCAAAAGAAGAAAGTATAGAAGCAGAAGTATCTTGACCATTTACTTAGTATCTTGATCAATCACCTATTAGTATCTTCTTCTTAATCACTTACTTAGTATCTTACTTCTTAATGTAATTTCATAGTGCTGTTGTGACCTTGGCTTTAAGAAAAATAAAAACTCTCTTCTTGATTGTTCTTATATTACTGTGCTAGTGAATATTATGGAAAATTAATTAACAAAACACTACAAATGGAGGCTTGGACCATGTTTTACATATATTTTAGTAAATAAAAATTTATAATCCATTCATGGAAGTATGTCAAATTTTTAATGAAACATGAAACATGTAAAAATCTTTAAGAATTTGAAAACTTCACTTTGGATTTGGAATTGGGATGAATTAAAAACCTATTGTATGCAGTTGGGGGCTGATTAAAAACATAGGGCACTTACCTAAATTATTTAATGAGAAGAAGCTTTTTGTGACCTGGAAAAGATGATACTGAAACCAAGCTACCATTAAAAACTTAACAGCCAGCTCGAAGCAGGAGCCACTGCCACATTGGCTCTGTGACCTTGGACTGTAACCAATTATGAAGAGCCGGGGCAGCCAATGAACAAAGCAATTACAATGGGAGGCGAACGATTAAGGAGCCAGGAGTTCAGCAGCTTTATGTCCCTGCTAAGGTATCCCTAGAACCTTGTAATAGGAATTGAATAATATTAACATTCCCCCATGCCAGTTTAAAGCAACTCATAGTAGAGTCTAATCCAAGCTGATTTTTCATTTTGATGACTGTGGGAGTGGTTATTTTATTTTTATATGTACTTTTACAAACATTTAAATTGAAATAACCAGTAGCATAAAATTGCCAGTGATTTAGACGGCTATGAACTTGAAACCAAATACACTTAAAAGATTTTTTTTTTCCCTCTCTTTAGCTTTCAGGTAAATCTCACTGCATGACAGCGTTTCATGCTAAGCAGAGCTCATACAGGAGATGAAAAAGCATGAAGCATAACAAACACCGCAAAGCCAGTACAATTTCTTGTTTATAAAGAAAAACAAGGAATGTAAGCTAAGTGGAAAGGTGCCGGTTGAAAGATACTTTAAATGCCTTCGAGTTAAAATCATCAGGGATCAGAAAGCGGGAGGCAAACTGTAGACGTGGTACACCAAGGGAAGAGGCTGATGAAGTGCTTGGTGTACATTTTAATTAAACGATCATCTTGAGATTTTTTGTGTATCGATTTGCACAGAACTTTAAAAAGCTTCTCTCCCCCCTGCCTCCCTCCTATGAATGCTAAAGCTTCGTGCCTTCAGCTTGACTCTGTGAAATTACTCATCTTTGGAATTGTTATGGAGGGAGAAAAAGAAAACACAAATGGGTGGACATGTTCTCTTCTCCTTTTCAATATGTTTAAATTTCAACTGTTCATATAATTATGCTGGCATGTATTTCTCCTGGCTCTAGTCACGCAGAAAAATTTTAAACATGAGAAATTGGACAACTCTAATGTGGTGTAAAATCTACTTACGCATTGTATTTCTTTCAATATTCGTCACCAATAGTATGCACATTGTTAAAATAAAAGAAAATGTTAGCTTTATGCCCTCATGCATTTCTGTGCTATGTATAGCTGCCAGATATTTTATTAATGTTGAAAAGAGGAAGTTTGAGAAAATGTTAGAAATAAGTTCGATTTTAGACAGAGGTAACCCTAACAAGCATTTAATAGCAATCGCCAATTGTAAAGAGTCCTCAGCTCACAATGATAAGCTTCCTCGGGCCCTTGTGAGTCAGTCTTCGCTCTCCCGTACACAGGAGTAAACTGAGGCATAAGTAGAGATGATTGTTCCAAGAGGCTTCTGGAAAGTCATAACCGTAGAGGCAGACAAAGCATTTGGACACTGCCCCTGCACCAAAATGCGACATGTCATCTTCACAGGTCATAGGTTCCTTCATCATGTTTTCTGAGTAAATTGAAGACCGTGGTCTTCAAATTTCTTCACTCTTCTTTACCTCCAGCCACTCTTGGTGTTACAGTTTAGGACTGATCAAAGTTTAGGATCTGTGTCTGAGATATTAACTTGAATCCTGAATCTTCACGGTCTTGGAAAAATAGCAAGATGGGAGAGGTAGAGATGTGGAATTCTGTCATGTCATTGTGTTCAGCCTTCGATGAGTGGGTAGCGTCTCTGTCTTGTTCCTGTCTCTGTCTCTATCTCTATCTCTGTCTCTCTCTCTCTCCCTTTCTGTTTTCCTCCCTTCTTCTTGGCGGCTTGTCCTTGTCAGCGCCCTTGACCGAGAGGTCATTTTCTAGACCACAGGCCCCCTGGAAACCTGAATTGCTTTGATGCTGGTGTAGTGTTTCTAGGTGTCAGAGTTAGCCCAGCTGCCCACCTAACTCTCCCAAGCAGGACCGCAACTTTAAAATCGGCCCTGGAACAGGATGAGCTGTCCTGACTTTCTTCGGGCAGCAGCATCAGGCCTGTTCCTGGATGGCCCGTGGGGGTAGTGAGGGAGAAGGGGGTTTAAGATAGCTTATGTTCCATGTCAAAACAAATGTTCTCTGCATGAGAGAGATTAGAGTTCTGATTTTTTTTATTCCCTTTTCTCTTGGTAAGTTCTGATGATTGTTGGTTTTTTGAGACACAGTTCAGGCTGGCTTTCAACTCATTAGGTAGCCCAGGCTGGCCTTGAACTTGCACCATACTCCTGCCTCAGCCTCACAAGTGCTGGGATTACAGGTGTACACCACCCCACCTAGCTAAGGTCTGATCTTTGAAAGAAACACATTTTTCCAAATTTGAAGAAATTTCTCCCTAGTAATAAAGATACATATTATTTTTTTCCTTCGCTTTTTGTCTACTAACCCACTTTCAATACACCACTCAAGGCTTTTCCTCTTTTGGCAGTAGCCTCTTCTGTGCTCTTTCTGAACCCCTCTGCTGGGTCATAGACTCCTCTGAAAAGTAATGAAGCCCATGAACCCCACAGAAATGTGCATAGTTCACACACACACACACACACACACATGCGTGCACACAGACACAATTGCACAGACCCTCTAATGACCACACCTAAGAACAAATGAAAAGAAGCAACAGCAATACTACCAAAGAAACCTCCTCTTCCAGAGTGTTTGATGGAAATGTTAACTAACCTTCAAAAAAGACCATAATCACTATTCCTCCTTTTGTTGTTGGTTGTAATTTAAATTAACTGAGTTTTTAAAAAATGGTAACAGATGGTTCTCATTTTATTAGATTTCAGATTCATAACGACAATGAGCCTTACCTCTTGCTCATTCCGAATGTGATAGGTGGGGCCAGCAGCCAGGCGTCCGAGCTGTGAACTGCACCTCTCCAGGGTGCTTGTGCAGGCAGGATCCTGTCCGTGACCCATATGCATGGATTCTCCACCAATATGGCACTGGCCAGTGGTACATCGGTTATAGCACAATGCTCTTCCAGTCATCAGCCGTTAAGTCTGCTTTGGTTATAATTATTTTTTCAGAATAGCGAGTTTCTTGCTATTGTTAATGTCTGTATGTTGAGACATGAATCGCATACGTCTAAATAGCCATTAGACCTAAAGGATTGTCACCATTCACACCCACTTTTCTTCTTTGGTGAGCTATATGCTAATGAGGAAGGATCTTGTTCCCTGTCTGCCAGTGATTTGTATGCACCTTAGCACCCTGCTCCATGAGATGTCTGATTATCTGTATATCTATCTATTAATTTGTTTATCTGTCCACCTATCTATAGAAATTTTTAACGGTGTAATAATTTTAGGGACAGTGACACTAATGTAGTATTAGATTAAAAGAATGTTACTTTCTATGGGTGTAAATGTAATTTAGAGGCACTTAGGGGATGCTTTCTAGTTAGCATGATTCTTGGCCAGAGAAGACAGGTTGATCCCACTCATTTTGGATTGTTAATTCGCCGTTAATTAGGGAGATTGATTCTGTTCGTGATGCAAAGGCCCAACCCCAGATGCATTTTCCTGGTTCCTGGGGCACGTTCCTAGTTGTCATTGTCGTTGCAAATGTATAAGTGAATCTCATGAGGCCTCACAAGGGGTCTTTCCTGACTTCTGGAAAGCAAGTATTGACGTTTGTTGTTGTTGTTTTTTCAGTCGTGTTTTTTTTTTTTATTACAAAGCTCAGGTTGATATTATTCTACACAAAATTCTGCTTCATTCCACTTCATGTTTTTTACACACAGCCCCAAAGGTATGGTTATATTTGATTATGTGGTGAAAAAGATACTTGTTTTTAAACGAAAAATCCTTTGCTCTCTTTTCTTAAAGTAAGCACCAGGCTCAGAGACAGTGCACCCAGTGCAGTTGGGCTATTCTGCAGAAAAAAAGCATTTCTGTTCAAGTGTTAACTGTTTGTTTATCTTCTCCATGATGTATTGCGCTTGCTGCTATAAGCCTTTTCTTCTTCTTTCTCCTCTTGGCTGATGACAAATTTTAATCATTTGACTGTCCTTCAGCACAATTACTTTAACTAAGATGAGTTATATTCCTTTTATTGGAATGCAGTTGGGGAATCTATCAAAACTAGTGAGAGGAAAATTCCTAGAAATGTTTTTAAACACAGTCATTAAGAGTGGGCTGAACCAATACAGAAAAAAATCTGCAAACTGGAGCGTGTGAAGGAAACCACTTAGCCACTGCAATTTTGATGCTTGGTGTAATTCAGCCAACTTTCAAACCACATCATTTATTTAAAAATGGTGGAAAGTGGATGGTAAAAGCAATATCAAGTAAGAATCTAATTCCATTTATATAGTTTATGTGCTATATAATGTGACAAATATGCCATGTTTGACCATAAA
Source organism: Thryonomys swinderianus (assembly GCA_004025085.1). Lineage (NCBI taxonomy): Eukaryota > Metazoa > Chordata > Mammalia > Rodentia > Thryonomyidae > Thryonomys > Thryonomys swinderianus. The sequence goes on from PVIC010009662.1 coordinate 16,871, forward strand.
GTGTGTACATGTATGTATATGTTGAACATACATGAACACTACATAATTGTTTACATTTTAATCAGTAACCTAAGCCATGACTACTTTTACCTTTCATCTTTCTTAACAACCTTAATGTTTTGGCAAATCTTTCCTAATATTATCTTTTTATGATGTCAAGAAATAAGTTGAAAGTTGTTTTGATGAAGTAATTTTAAATTTGCTAAGTATAATGTCAACAAAATGAATAAAAGGACATGAGAATGGGAAATGAGGTATATAAAAAAATGAGGATCTTTCTTTCTTTCTTTTGGTAGTTTTTTTTTTTTAAGTGCTAAAATCCAAACCAGGGCCTTGCACATTGTGGACAAGTGTTGTACCCCTGGGGCACATTCTATTTTTCTTTTTCTTTTTTGAGACAGGGTCACACTCTGTAATTCAGGCTGACCCTGAGCTCACTATGTAGCCCAGGCAAGCCTCAAACTCAGCAATCCTCCTGTCTCTGCCTCCAGAGTTCTGGGATGACAGGTTTGAGCCACCAAACCTGGCATTTGTGGTCAGTGGTACTGATTGCATGGGTGTGAGCCACCACACCTGGTATTTTTGTATGTGGTTACCAGGGATTGAACCAGGGACCTTGCGCTTGCTAGAAAGGCACCAGAACCACTGAGCTCAATCTCTGGCCCTTTGGGGCACATTCTCCCACCCCAAAGGAGGGTCTTTTAACATACATGCTTGTGAAATTATCAGTGCAACAATTCACCAGCACGTGTACTTACTAGCAGAGCCTTTGGTCGTGGCCTCCATGAGGACTCTTTCCAGCCTCAGTAGCATCTCCTGGTTTCCCTGGGAGTTCTTGGATACGTGGGTAGTTCTTTTTCATTTCTGGACATCTCTGTATGTTTTTTATACCAATTCCTTATATAATTAACTCTACTTATCTCTGTAGCTTATTGTCTGTAGATAAATTTTAATCCTCAGCTGGCTTTTTCCTGCCAGGTAGTATTCTGCTGACTTGTCATCTCTGTCATTAATTTGTCTGTGTTCAGTAAATCTAAACTGACCCTAATATTAGCTAATGTAAAATATGATTGGGGAATTAGATTTCCTCAAAACTGCCTATTCAGTCTGTCTACAAAGGTTTATTGAGCACCTGCCATTGCCCAGATACCTACAAGATGCCAGGAAGCGGGCTAAGCACAGTCTGTTCAGGAGTAGGATGAATCAGACCCTCTGAGATAGAAATGACAAAGGCATCTTATGTAAATGACAAGTGACAACTTATTACATCAATTCGTTTAGAAGTTAAGAGTATTTTCTTGGGTTTCAAGGTGATGATAATACAGTATATAGGGAGGCCTACACATACTCCCAAATCCTGCATCACATGCTTTTGTGAGTTTTATCTCAAAATATTGAAAAAAATCTCCTTATACAGTTAGGGAGGAAATTAAAAATAAAAAAATGAAGGAAAGAGTTGCACACAGTAGGAATCACATGCTCCTTCCCTCCCTGGTCAGGGCCGACTACCCCAGCCAGAGCTAGCATTCTTTACTCTTTGGAAGGGATTCTATTGTATCTCCTTTTGGTCCTTCATGCCTTCCCCACCGCTTTGAGTCACTGCAGTGAATCCTGCTTGTCAAAAGAATGAGGCAGGCATAAGTCAAGTGACTTTAAATGGAGATGTTCCTTTGTCTGTGTTCCTACATGGGTATGAATAGTTGATAGGATAGTTTGCTAGGTAACAAACATTCATAGTGCTGGAAGGCAGAGGGACATTGGTAAACTAAGTAGTTATAATCCTTACCCTCTTGGAGCTTGTAGTCTATTAAAAAAGAGGGACAGCCGGGCGTTGTGACTCAAGCCTGTAATCCTAGCACTCAGGAGGCAGATGCAGGAGTGTTGCTGAGTTCAACACTTTCCTGGGCTCCATAGCACAGGGCCAGCCTGAACTACAAAGCGAAACCCTGTCTCAAAAAAAAAAAAGGAGGGCCAGAGGGTTAGCTCAGTGGTTCCGGCGCCTGCCTCACAAGCACAAGGTCCTGAATTCGATCCCCGGTAACCACATACAATGCTGGGCATGGAGACTCATGCCCACCAGAAATCAATACCACATACCACAGTGCCGGGCGTGTGGCTCAGCCTATAAGCCCAGCACTCGGGAGGCAGAGACAAGAGGATTGCTGAGTTTGAAGCTTGCCTAGGCTACATAGTGAGCTCAGGGCCAGCCTAAACTACAAAGCAAGACCCTGTCTCCAAAAGGAAAAAAAAAAAAAGGAAGAGGGACAAATAATACCATTAGTTATTGTTATATTAGTAATAATGTCTGTAGTGGAATCTGTAATTGGTCAGACCTGTACTGTGAATTATATATCTTTGTCTTTCTTTCTTTTTCCTTTCTTTCCATCTATTTTTCATTTGTCTCCTTTTTAAACAAAGCTTATCATTTCCCAAGAATTTGTCAGGGTCAGTGGTATAGTCCTAGGCCCACACTGGGAAGCTGAAGGTGGTACTTCCGTGTGTAACAATGACTGTGTTTAAAATATCTAAACACTTGTGTAAACTACCCAACTATTCCTCAGAGGAGTCTCCTCAGATTGGAAGCATGTCTTGTTTTACCTCCATTTATGAAAAAGTATAGGTAATAGATGGTATATCACACAGCCAGTATCAGTTTGAGAAGTTATACTATCTAACTCCTCTTCACAAGGGTCGTAACTTTTCAAATGTCCATCGTTCAAGTGATTGGGTACCAGATAGAACACAGCCTCCTCTGTGTTGCTAGAAGAATCTACAGCTTCCCATGCTTCACAACACATAGCATGTATGTTCAGTATATTTTTCTCAGCCACTGCTTACAAAAGGGCAAGAATGTGGAACAGAAAAGACTTTGGAGCAAGAGGGGTCTAGGTTTGCATCTGGTCTCACTATTATCATCTGAACTTGAACTTGGAGCCTCTGATTTGTCCTCCAGCAAACTGACGTAATACCTTTGATTTGGGAATCATTGTGAGAACTATAACATTTGGTAGAAGCTCCAGAAAGTGCTTGTTACTACTGTTGACTTCTGTTCCTATTTTTCTACTCTTTCTCTTTCTAAAGAAAACCTTACATGTTCCTCTGCATATGAAAAAAGCTTAAGAAATATTACTTAACAGGGATCACAGAGAATGAATTTCAGAAAGTTCCTATTCCTTTTCTGCAGTTTCTCACACTGTTCTGTGTGATTTTTAATTTTTTTAAGAAAACTCATAATCTGTCAATGACAAGAGTATTTTTGTGGAGGGATTCAGAAGACTTTGAGTAAATGTTAGTGGCACATCAGGTCCCTCATGGCTTCCAAGTGAGGGTGATGGGTGTCAGAGTAAAATGATCACAAAAACCATTGCTACATATTTTTTTTCCAGCAGTATTTTTTTCATCCTCTAAGTCTTTATTCATCTACACTATTAATCAAACATTTAAAATTAAATACCTGACTTTGATAGCCTGGACCATTGAGGTCCAAACAGGTATTAGGATCCATTGCAGGCTCCCAAATACAGAGCAAATGACCTACCATCCTAGCACTGGCAAAGACAGGAACAGGTCGTATTTCAGAACCTTAAGTTAACATGGTAACCATGAGCATGTTCTTGGGCACTCCCCGTTATTTCTTGCAATGAAACACCCACAACAGACCCCTCCCCCTTCCACTCCCATATCTCTTCATGTTTTTTTTTTTAAATGAGAGAGAAGATGATATATCGACATTATGATGCTGTGAGAGAAGCAGCTCGTGTGAAGACTCCTCCTGGGCCCAGGAAATGGTGGATAATATTTCCTGTCCAAGGTGAATGAGGTCTGGCCCCAGGGAACATAGCTCCAGGCTAGAGGACTTGCTGATTGGGTGAGGCCCTGGGTTTGGTCTGCAGCACTGGAAAAGAGTGAACACGAACAATAGTGAAGCCTGAAGATGCAGATAAATGTTACACGAACATCGTCCTGTGCAAATCCTAGTCTGCTGGCCATGTGTTTCCTCTTCGCCCTGTCCTCCAGTCTGAGTCTCCCCTTCCTCTGGTCTTTCCTTTCCATTCTTACCTCTTTTCCAGCTCCTCTACCAGCCCCTTCTGCTCCCCTCCATTGGGAGGGTTCATGTTGTTCCCTTGGGCCTTGTTTTTGTGCTTCTGATTTGGATGCAGCTCCGCGCTCCGCCTCCATACCTTGTGGGGCCCTCTCCTCTTCAGGGACAGGGGCTCCCCAGTGCTGGCAGCCTTTGGGATCATCAGCTCCTGGGATTTAAGAGGTCAGGGGCATGTGGACAAGGAGGCACCTACAGTTCCTGTAAAGAGCACACTGGGGATAGCAAGAACCATACCCGGGTTTTGCACGGTTCCTATTTTTGCCAACTTGGTTAGTATTCCTTTTCGTGTATCATCCAGGTATTGCAGGTATTCACATGACCAATTCGGATGCTTTTTTGGAGCGCTTCAGATATCAGCTTACATAATTAATAGAAATATACCAGCAGGTGACTGTAATGTGATTATAAAGTACAGTGCTGGCTGATGGGAATGTATTGAATACTTTTAAATGAAATATGTGGCGTGTGTAGTTGCATGCAATGTGTTTAAATTAATGCAGCCTTTCCAATCAGCCAGAGAGAGAGAAAGGATGTAAATTGCTAGCATGTGTTGTTCAAAATGCAAAAGTAGGAAAGCAATATTGATCTGTGCTTTGGATGTTTATTTACATCAGCCGCACAGTGTTAAGATGTCTGGCCGTAATTATCAAGACCTGCCCACCTGTCAGGCCGCAATTGGGTTATTTCCCCATTGTCTGGTAGCAGTAAATCTTCGGGTCTGGATGGGCATTAGACAAATGGAAAAAAGGCTACTTTCCCAGAACATGTAATTCATTATGGAAAACAGGTGCCTGCTGAAGATTTTTGCTTTAATGCAGACATGTTTTATTATTCATAAAATATTAATGTGAGTAGTCACTACCAGAGTTGTGTGAGTTGTTGTCATGTAAAATTTTCAGTTTTAATATAAGCCAAGAACTGCTAAGGGTTCTCTAAATCTTGCTTTTTAAAAAAGGTAAAGCCATTCCATAAACAGTTTCATTCCCTTCCTGTCCCCAAAATAGGTTCAGACGACCCTGGATCCCACTTACGTAATGTGCGAAGATAAGTGTGCTCTCATGTTGTCTGCCTGGAGTGCTCAGGCCGGGGACAACCTTGTACTGGGGACAGAGTGACCTTTCAAGAAAAAAAAGAAAAGAAAGAGAGAAATGAAATGAAATATACTTTCATTTTCCAGAAATATGCATGCAAGTAAAAATTTGACAGCCTGGAAGAACATAAGCAAATATATCTTTTTATTTGAAGATAAAAAGAAGCCGGGCTGGATAGGAAAGGGAAAAAACCTGTGAAAAAACGGATGATGCAGTTTTTACGAATAAGCAGCTTAATGTATCTTGGCACCCACGGTAAGCCTTGTAGGAGCTCAAAGTGCCTCAGGCAATCTGTGAGCAGAATAGCAATTTTATTACTTTGTCATTAAACCAATTTCACAGCAGTATTGTTTGTTAATGAGCAGCGGCAAACGAGCGAAGATGTCACACACTGGAATAGCAGAGAGATTTGTGACCCACGCTCACCCACTAAGATGGAGAGACCACAGCTATAAAAAAGGAAATACTTTGGGATGAAATGCAAAGTCTATACAGCAGAGCTTGTGTTTATGAGCTACCATTTTGCTAAGAGCTGTGAGAGAAATAAAGGTCTGGAAATACGCAGTTAAAACAGGGCCTATAAAATTAAAACCAAATTAAAGTATAGCAGAGGATTACTGCACAGACTGTACTCGACAAAACATATTTTAAGTGATGAGGTGAAATCTAAATCAGTTTTGTTTGAATTTGGTTGGTATTTATGAATTTCAATAAAAAATGAAGAAATATCCACACAAAGCAGCTGCCTCACCCTGCTGTGGTGGTGGAGCCATAAGCACGCATTACTTTGAGGAAATTCTGCTCAGCGAGCCTTAAGTAATTAGCAACTTTGAGACTCTCAGGGTGCACCCCTCCATCCCTGTGCAGGTTTCTCATGGCTTTATCTCTTTGTGAGTGTGTTGCACACCCATCGCACACATGTCAACACTTGGGCTGCTGCCTGAGACCCAGGAATCAGGCCCCCAACAGGCTGGATCTGGGGTCAGCATCGGATGGGATACTTTTTCTTTTGTTTTTCTTTTTGTTCTTGTTTTGCTTTCCTTTCTATTTTGCCTTGTTCTTACTTTTCCTTTCATTTTCTTTTTTAAAAAAGAATTTGGGAGACAGCTTGAGGGGCACAGGAAACTGCCAGATAGGCATGTCCCCATGTCCCTGCAGGCCTCTGGGGTAAGCACACTGCCTGAGCTGTCTGACCATGTTGCCACTCAGGGCCAAGTGGGATTAAACTCACCTCTGGCAAAAGGGACAGCTGGGGAGGCAGGAGCCCAGGAGGAAACAGAGGCAGAAGATGGATCCACATTTGTGTCTCTATCTACAAAGGAGATTTTTGAATGGCTTCAGGTTGTCAGACTTGTTTCCAAGCCACCCCACTTCCTTATCAGGGAGCCTCACCCACTGGAATGAGTCTGACCCAGGCCCTTGAGCTTTGGTGCTGAAATACCCAGAACCATGACCGTGAAGCCTCCCTGGGAAGGTTCGTACCACTGTGCTACCCCCAGCCCACAGCTGCCCGTGGTCAGGTATGCTGGCTGCACTGGTGGCAACCGTCTGTAGTCAACCGGCCTAACTTCTGGGGCCACATTCCCTCTCCTGGCCCCTTTTTTGAGTGGATTGGATCGGTGGTGTATGTTCCCCGTTCTTCTGTCTTGCCCCGCAGCCTGGATGATGAAGGTGTTTATTAATTTTCAAGTGAAAATTTGCTTTTGTCATGTTCTTTGCTTTCTTGGCTGACAGTTTTCAAAGTGATTTTTGAGGGACTGTGAAAGCAACACTGACCGAGCTGGTCACAGCAGTGCACACAGTGGTGGGAGTTCGGCTTGAAGGCTGTGTTCTGCCTGACAGGGCAGGACCCCCAGACAAATCACTGGCTGGCTTGGCGGTAGCTGGCAGCCGTTCAAGACTGGTCTTGTGCCAGGAGTATTACTAGATGGCCAGACAGATCAATTCACTCTTGCGTTCCCGCCATTATTTATAGCCCCCCTGTATATCTCCTCTTGCTTATGAAGTAATGATTAGCAAATACAGTACACATAAAGCATGGGCATTTGTTCTGGAAAGGGCTTTCTCCTGCTGAGACTGCAGGTACTTTCACAGGTCACGGAACCTCAAAAAGGATTTAAAGGGCATGTCTTGTGCAGCATTTGTTTCTTTGAAGAGGATGCTCCTTTCCCGCTTTTGAGTCACTGAGGACAGAAAGGTTTTCTCATTGCTTATGTTGCACTGAGTTCTCTGCAGGTCCTTTTCCCACAGCTGCATGTGGCAGCCGTGTGCAGAGGGGAGTCACGCGGCAGGCCTGGCTATTAAAACGGCTGTTTTGTGTTTCTCAAGGTGAACAAAAGCTGTGCTGCTGGTTTTTATGGAGGGGAATTTGGAATGGGATTTTTCCTATGCTGAGGAGAAACTGATAGGATTCAAGGCAGGAGGACTTTGGCTTTTGGTTTTGTTTGTGTTTTCTTCCTCTTGCTGGATGGAGCATGTGATCCACATGCTTCATGGTCACACTGTCTAGAATCTCATCAAGTGGTGACCTCCACTTCCCTCAAGATTATTACTTTAGTCCTTCACTGTGAGAGATGTTAATTCGGCTCAGGGTTCACAGTGTGACTCAGGAAGAGCAGGGCCAGCTGGACTTTTCCTGGAGGACGCCCAGTGCCCTACCCTAGCTGGTGGGATGCTTGTGTTCTGTGGCCTGAAATTACGTCCACACATGAAGTCTTGCTTTCTAGCACAATGAACAGATATGATGAAATGAGCATTAAACAGGATGATCCCATCAGAAAGGAGAAGGGGAAAGACCCGGGGTTTGTGAACATCAGGCTTGTGGCCAACTTGCGCCTTTGTGCCTCTGTACTGGGTTTCTCACGCAGCCACCTCCATTGAGGCGGCTTCCCATGTCATTCCGAGTACCTCGTGAGCTCTCCAGGAGGTCAGAACCTTTCGGATTCTCTGGAGAGTATATTTTCCTCCTTTTGCAACAGACAAAATTGTGACATATTATTGCTAAAAAGATCGACAATTCAAAAGAATAAATATCGTTTTAGGGATAAAATTTCTTAAAATTCATTTTTTAGGGGTATTTTATAATTTCAGATTATATCAAAGACGTATTTCTGGGTAGTTTCTCCTACATAATTTAAAATACTACATAGAAAGTTGGATTGCATGTGGTACAAAGATGAGAAAAGTAAGCACGTCTAAAAGACTTCTACAATTTCATACATGTTAATGAAGGAGGAGAGATGACTGGCCTATACTCCTCAAGGATTTTTTTATTTGTTTCTACTCTCTTATATGAACTCTCATAAAACTTAAATCTTAACATCCAAAAAATACTACAAAAGAATCTCAGAAATTATAATGTAAAATGAGATGAAAATGAAACCCTTTCTGATTCCTTAAGCAAATACATCTTTATACCATCATCTTTTACTTCCTAGCCCTTTACAGCTCGTGGGACACTTTCATACCTGCTGTCTCATTTGATTTTCACAAGGGCCCTGTGAGGTAAACAAAGGTTAAGAAAGCGCCCTCTCTTCACAAATGAAGAGACATGGGCTCTTTCACATTGGACATCTCATTGGATGAGGAAAATTTCCTTTGGGTGGGTACAAGGTTGACCTTTTAGGGATACCTGTGAATGGTTGTTCTCCTTTCCAGCACTCCAGGTTCTTTTCCTTATGCTCCATCGTCATTGTTGTCGTCGTCGTCATCATCATCATCATCATCATCATCATCATCATCATCATCATCATTATTTTGGTACCAGGAATTGAACTTAGGACTTTGCACTTTCCAGGCAGGCATGGGGCCACTGAGCTACATCCCCAGGCCTTTGTTCCATTACCTTGAAGAAAGAGCTCAGCTTACTGTTTGAGATAGTAGAGGAAGCTTACCAAATGCACATGGCATTTCTCAACTAAAACATTACATAAGTTTATTCATTTCCTTATCAGTCCATATTAGGCACTGCCCAGGGAACTTGTCCCATTCCTGGAAGTATTTCTCCCTGTCCAACCTCCAAATGAGGGCTTCCCCACAAATAAGCCTTCCTTCATAAGGGAAAACAATGAATCTTGAGCTCTTATTTTGCTTTCTCTGCTTTCTCTCTAGCGACTCTTCTTCCTTCTTTCCAACCAATCCTGCAAGGTGTTCCCTGTTGTTTTCAGGTTATCCGAATATGTTCTGCTTGGGAAGACCACTCAGTCTCACTCTTTAAAAAAATGATGCTGCGAGCAGACTGCTGTAGCAGTCTGCACACTCCAGCATACGTGTGGCACTCTTGCTGAGTGCTACTAAAAACCCAAAAAGGGAGTTATGCTGCGGGTGAACCAAATTCATTCCCACTTTGAGTCAAGCAGAAAACAACAAAGACAGTTGAAGCAGCTTTAAATCCTGTAAGTTACAAGAGAGTAAGAGTTTCATTGGTAGTTTTCTTTGGAAATGATGTGAAGAACAATGTTTGGAAATTATTTCAAACCACGTAAAATACTATACAGTATCCAGAATATTGAGTCTGGATGTATTTGATGACTTCTAACTCAGGATGAATGACTCTCTTGAATGGAATGTATATTTCCACTTCATCTTCTATTGGGGCCGATAATTTCTCATTTCATTTCCTATGGCTTTTGGTCCTATCATGGATGTGATCCACGTGACTACAAAGACATTTTCTAGTCAATCCAATATATTTCACAGACATCACAGGACAAAAATGGTTTTTAGTCATTGCCTACCACTGGGGTGAGCATCTCATTAACAATCTCTCCAGAGTGATCTGTCAGGTTTATTCTACAGGCTCTGCATCAGGAAGAGCTTTATATGCAATTTTTTATTAACAAATAGAGAATTTACTGGATCTCTTTGGCTTTTCTGGGTTGAAAATGTACAACAGAGAGGGTTTTTTTTTAACCTTTCTAAATCCATTGAGATATACTTTTATCAATAGCAGACAAGATCTGTTACTTTCCAGCCTGAGGGTTAGTTACCTCTGAACTTCCAACTATGTATGTCAGATTGGTCAGTTTCATTCTAGATAAAGGATGTAGAAGAACACATTCCCTGAGTCTGCTATAATAGTTTCTGTTTTTTAAAATTATGGGCTTGGTTAATGTAATTTTTAAATTATCATCTCAGAGCAGACAGTACAAAGAGCATATTCCATATAAGCTAAGTTAAGATCATATTTCTGCTTTCTGAACTAGGTGAAAAATGAGAAACCAGACATTGTCTTATGCCAAAGTAATCATGGAGATCTATTTTCCTACATTGGTGAGTTAGGGTCATTATCTCATATGTATTCAAATTAAAGGCTATTTAGCAGACCCATTTTTATTAGTCAGCAAAATAAGTTCTGCATCAAAATAAGTTCCCACCTTTGCAGCATTTCTGAGAACTAAAATATAGCAGTAAAAGGCTGTTGGTGACTGAAGAGAGGTATAGCTTCCTGAGTGATTTTTGATACTTGAATTGCCTATGTCTGTTTCTCCTTTTTCTTATTCTAGCATCAACACCATGTTCCAACTAATAAATATTTTCGCTTCCTTTAACACTTGACTCCAAGGAACATAGACTAGGTATGTTATTCTTACACACCTGGTTACTTAGAGAAATAAGTTGTCAGCTGTAAATAAGGGCCTGGGTGCTATATTTATGTTCATTTGTACCAGAATGAAGACAGAGATGCCCCAGAAGACAAAAACCTAACAAAATAGTTCACACTACAGGTTGTCTCACTTTTTACTTCATTCCATTGACTTTCTAGTGGCAGTTCATTGTAGATAAAATACTACATGCATGTTGATAGCACAAATGTGTTTTGAAGCTTATTTTCTGGTGGATGAAGTGATGGAAATACATCTTATAATTAGGCCACAGACATATAAACCAACCACCTGTCAGAATTCTTTTGACAGTATTCAGTATTTTTCTACTGTCCCTTTCCAAGATTTTTAAAAGTTTTAAAATTTCCAAATATGCCAAATATTTGGCAAATACTGAACCTTTATAATAAATTTATGAGATAGGTATCATCTCCAGTTTACAAATAAGAAATGGTAGATCAGAGCAGTTTCATACCTGAGGTACTGTACCACCAGGATTTGGGCGTCACTTAAATTACATACTATGCTTTTCCTACTAAATGTATAAATCAAAGTACTTGCTTTCTAATTGTGCATTTGCATAAGTAGTTTCCTCTGTCTGATGTTTTTCCTCCTGTCTTCCTATTTCTATCTTTCTACCCAGCGGTGCTAGCTGTCTCCTTGCACACAGCTCACATACTAAGGATAGGTGTATGTGTTGTTTTTCCAGTTGAATTTGGCAATTCTTGGGAGATTCAATTAATCTCAAACTTAGTAAGTTGTTTTCAATTTGCAAATGTGGCCTTTTGTTACATGTTCTTCTTTTATGTGATTCCTAATAAGGACCTTGGGCAGTACCAAGTGGCCAGCTGACACTGACTAACTTTTTGTCCAAAGGGATCAAGTATTATGCCTTCTAGAATTTCTACAAGCAATTTAAAACTGTTAATGGGGGAGAAGAAATGAGCCAGAGAGGGAGGAGATCACTTGAAAAGGTATGTAGTGTAGACAAGGGAAATGGGGCTCAAGATGGATGGGTAGTGAGGGAGACAGGAAGAGGCTACTATTCTGATAGTCTCCCTTTCTGGAAGAACTACTTGTGTCTGTGGCGTAGACTTCTCACCACTGTCTTAACTTGTTTCCAGTGTTCTCTAGTTCCTTCTTTCATTGACCCGAAACTCTTTTAGGTTATGTTTAGTATGATGATGAGTTGATGCCCCTAGGTGACATTTTACCCAGGTGTTTCCCCAGACTGTGACTAAAGATAAAAATCTGTTGAGGATTTCCTTTGTGGGATAATTAAGGAGCTTGAAATTTTAGGACAGAGATATACTCTGAATTTGAAGATCGTGATGGACAGGCTGAATAAACAGAGATGATTCAAATTTCAAAAGCGTAATTCTCTGAAAACCCCAAAGAACTGATGAGTGGGGAAATGAGTTTGAACCTGTCGCATCAAGTTCAGAGTAAGGTCGTGTTTTATGTGTTTCCTGCACCAGTAGCACCACATTCCCATGCTCATTTCTTTTCAATTTACAGATTCTGAAATGATATATACCATACACTGAAACATACGTTCTATGTGGTTTTTTTCCCCTACATTCTTCCTTATAACTTTCTGGCCTGTCAATCTAGATAAGTAAAAGTTTCTGGCCTAGATTCTTTCTAGAAATGAAAGTGGCCATTTTACATCATTGGTCTAGAAAGTGCCTCCCTTTTCCCACCTGATTGGGAAATATGAGACAAAGGAAACTAAGATAGTTTGTGACCAGGTTGCTGCCTGATTCCCAGGAGGTTTTTTTAGGGGCAAGAAAACATGAAGAGTAACTTTGAGTACTCCTGATTTCTTAGCCCTCAATTTACTGTGGGAATTTCGATCTACTGTTGAATTTTACTAAACCTCAGTTTCTTCAACACAAAAATGAGAATGTTGTTATCCATTTTGTAGGGATTTTGTGAGAATTAAATGAGACAGTGCCTGTACACACCTAGTTTGGGGCCTATGTCAACAAATCAATGACAGCTGTGTGAGTAAAGGTAAACTGTGAACTTGCATGAATAGTAAAGCCCTGAGAAAGAGAAGCAAATTTTGATTATAATCAAATTATGGGCATTCATTGACACCTGTCATTTTTCCGCTGAACTGTAAATTAGCCCCAACTCTCCAGAGCACTCCCTGAGTGCTTTGCTGTCCTCTAAGTCAGTTTGGTGGACTGTCTGGGAAGTGATAACCCAATAAGGTTATGATGACCATGCATGCCAGAGAGTCTTTATAGAGCCAGCTTCTCATGTTCTGTTTCACTGCCTCCATAAACATTCACATACTTAGAAAATCTGCCAGGATTTCTGGTTCAGTCATGGTCACAAGTGCAACACATCCTAACATTTAATTCAGGGAGCTTGGTTTAGTGAAGAGATTAAATTCCCATCAAAAATTCATGGACTGTTTGTTACACATAAAGGATTCAGTGATTTCCAGTTACTGATCAACCTCCTAATACTGCCATTCGTAAACAGCAATGGGACAACCTCCCGCTGGCCCTATCTTCATAGGAGGCTTGGGTGGGGCCCTGAACAGCTGACACCCTCTGCACTTCAGAGGGGCCCCTGGAGATGGCCGTGTAGAGGTGGGCAAGACAGAGCAACTGTGACAGCTCCCCGGGGTCCCTTTGGTGCCAGGGACTTACAGGGCCTCAGCTGTCAAAGAACAATAAATTTTCCTTCAAAATATAAAACATAAATCAGTGTTTCCCAAACACTGAAAGGCAAGAAGAAACTAAATCCCCATAATAATGAAAAGAATCCTGTTAATTAAATCAGCAAGGTAGAGAGCTTCCCTCCAAGCACAGACCCAGCTGAACAGTAGAATACCTCGGAGACTGAAACTGAAATCTAAGCTTTTCCAGGTTGCAAGCCAGTATCCTGAGGGAGCATTTAGAAGAAAAAAGTCTTAGGAATAGGACAAGGAAACACAACTTTTTTTTTTTTTAGGAGTTGTACTTGGACTGTGTTTATCTGAGAAGGGAAGTTACAAAACAAATTGTAAACCAGGCTTGGCAGACTTGTGCCAGGCCCTTATCAGATTTGCGCCCGTCATGGGTAAGCTGGGGAAATCGCTGTGAACTAAAACCCCAAAGCAAATACACGGGGTGCTTAAGGGAAAGGTGAGAAATATGTCATTTCTTCTGATTGTTTGTTTATAGCTTGTTAATTTGTTTCAACTTTACCCTGTTTCAAATTATTTGCCCCTCAAACACCCTGACCCATGTAGCTTTTAACAATAATGAAGTCTTTATTTCACACATCTTTCTTTTTATTCTTCAAAGCCACAGCTATAGATTTGTGGGCTTTTTACTGCTTGGTTAATTGGCTGGCCTACTAAGAGAAGGTATGTTGCTGTGGTTGAGGAAAGCTGGAACACCGAGGTGAGGGTCTCTTACAAATCTGTCATGTCTGGGAATTGAGGCCTATCTGATCTTTCTGCCTTGAAGCATCTTTTCTCATCAGCAGGAGCCCTTGCAGGGGCAGCTTTTGGTTCTCTTTTCCCAGAGTCTCAGAACGAAGTCACTTCAACCCATTGGCTAATAACCTTTAAAGAGGATTTCCTGCCCGAAGGAGTGGATTGGACTCCATTCACAGCACCTGAGACCTCCCTTCTGAACTTGTCCATGTTTGAAAATACAAAAACTATCCAACTGTCTTAGACCTCAGCATTTGCTACTGTTCGCATAATGATGCTTGGCTTCCTAGTTCTTCCATGAGTTGGTTGGTTGGTTCAGAAGTTCTGGGATTTGAACTCTAGGACCTTCACAGTGAGCAGCATCCCAAGGCTTTCTCTTTTTAAAATAATGATTGATTGGTTGATTGATCAATTCATAAGCAAGGTCTCGCTAAGCTACATAGTTGCTCAGGCTGGGCCATAACTTCCTGTCCTCCATCTCAGCCTCTCAGAATCCTAGGGTTCCTGGTGTGTGCTCTGCACCAGCTTTCGCAAGCAGCTTTGCATATCACAGGTTCTCTGTGCGGCATGTCACGATCCAGTCAGATTTGCCTTTGCCTACAGATCCTACCCCTCTTCAGATCCTACCGCAGCACAGCCACTGCGGCCGGAACAAGAGGAGTGAACAAAACCCAGCTCACTCCTAGCTCTCTGTGGCTAAGAGCACCTCTGAGTGGCAGCAGAGGGTTCTGCTCAGTATCTCGTCCCTGTACTTGTTGGAGGAAGGCACCCCCAAGGTGATGGGCCCAGCTCAGGCCCAGCTGCTTTCTTCTGACGATTTCACCTGGATTATGGATCTTTCACAGTAGTATGTGTGTGCTTGGGATGGGAAAACACCTCCTTAAGCTTTTATTTCTTTCCTTTCCTTTTGCTTCTTAAGTGTGTCAAGGGAGACCTACAGTCTGAAGGTAACTTAGGAAAGATGAATGTGTATATGTGTGAATCCAGCGAGTGTGCAGGGAGACATACTGTAAGAAACATACTTTGATGTCTTTAAAATTAGGCTTTACTATGTCTTCTACTCTTTTCATGTAAGACAGTTACTTTTCTTAAGGGCATAATTGCTTTAACATTTTGTTACTTTGAAGAGCTAGCAGGTGACATAAAAGCTGAATTTCAGTGGCATTGTTGATGACTGTCTCTAGTCACAAATATACTCGTGTCTATTAGTTGAACTGTGTAAGTAGAGATTTTGTCAACTATTTCCTAAAGGCTGCAACCTTTGCTTACGCGATGGAAAATGTGAACTAGGTAATGTGATTGCATATATTTCCAAATATATGTCTGGTCAAAAATTCATTTTTGCCAGGCATAGTACACACCTGTAATCCTGGCCCTGGGAAGGCTGAGGCAGGAGGATCACTGCAAGTCCAAGGCCACCCTGGGCTACATTTGTGGGTTAACATGGAAAAGTCACTTGGCTGCCATTTACTGATGACCCATTCCATACAGGGAGCTGAGTCAGGTGCTTGGCTTCAAGTAACTTAGAGTTTTGTGGGAGCAGCAACCTGTTCATCTCAGATAGGCCCAGGTTAATATGAGAAGTGGCATTATAACTGCACCTCAGTGTTTAAGTGTACGCTTTATGTTATTTTGTATATTTGCATATGGTATAAACACTCTGTAGCTTTTCCTTCTCTCCTTCAAGTTTTAGAGTGACTGGTCAAGGGCAGTTGTTGATAGTGGAAATAACTGCTATAAAAATGGGCAATCTCCAAAAATAATATAATCTAACATACAATGAAATAAATAAAATAAAATAAAATAAAATAAAATAAAATAAAAATGGGGAGTCTTCCTGCATGCCACAATTTTCTGTTTGCTTTGACAGTCTAGCCCTCTTATTGTATAGGTGTGGGGGTTGGGAGAAAGCCTTCCGGTTAGGAATTTTCCAAGAGAAACTTACATGAGGAAAAAATAAAGTTTGCATTCCTGAAGATATTGAAATATGACAGGTTAAAAGCAAAGCAGGGCTGCAGAGCTTGCCTCCGCCCATCCTCCGAAGCCCTCTGGTTGCCAGGCCCCTGAGACGTCGCTGGGATCCAAACCCAGTGGGCTCTGTGGGGCTCGCCCACCGCTTCTGGTGTTCAAAAGAAAGGACGAGGTCCTTGCTCCTCCTCGTCTCCTTCCTTTATCGTACGGTTTGCTTTGTTTGTTTGATTTTAAAACTGCCATTATGTGAAAGTGTTGCAAGTATAAATAATTGAGAAGATAACTCTGTGGGGAAACCATTTTTGCTGCCTGCGTGCAAAGCCAGCGAGCTCATTACGCTGCGAGCCGCAGCTTCCGCAAGAGCAATTCCACAGCCTCGTGTGTCATGGATATGAACTGGGGGGAGGAGGTGCGAAGCAGGACAGTAATTTGGAAACTTACTTCATTAAATTGATTTGGTTTTTCAAATGGTTCCTCTCGTGTGATCTGCCCCATCCTTCTACGGTCGCTGTCATCTGTGCAGGGCTGTGGCGCACCCTGTGTCTTTTGGCTTTCCTCAATTGTATATGGACCTAAAATGGATTTATATTGGGGTTTACTTTCCACCCAAGGAGAGGTTACCCGGGAAAATGGAACCATAATTCGGTCACGAGGTTTTGTCCCCCTGCCCTTCCCAGGGCTTATATAGCCAGTTAACATATGTTAATACAGCACAGTGAATGAAAGGTTAAATAAGTGGGTCAGGCTCAGAACGAGTTCTGTCCCGCTCACTTGTACTTAAACGGAAGGAAAAGCCCGTAATGGCGCTTGCCTGACTCTCACCCCCATCATTTTTAGAATTGCTTTGCCAATCCTTCGCAGCAAATAGTAATTTTAAGTGGACCAAAACAGAGCTCGGGGTATTTGCACTCCATGGTAATGATAGAGTAGCCGTGCTCCCTGGAGTCAATAAGCCCGACAATGGAGTCATTTTTGCCTCCTGTGAGTGAATCACTGCTGTTAGCCTGAATGACAGGATTGCTTATAGAACCGGAGCCCTTCTCCAGGCTGACCTCGTCCCGGGACGGAGAGGTTCAGAGGGCGGGCAGGTGGTGTTTAACACAGTTATAAGTAAAAGCTGATTTTGTGCTTGTAGGCTCTGTAAACAAGAAAGTGGAATTGATTGAGGGCGGAACAGGCTGAGGAGCATTTGACCTGCATCCTGCAGAGCCATGCTTCCTCCTCTCCTGTCCCTCTCCCCTTCTCCTTTCTCTCTCCTCTTAACACTCCTGCACCTTGCGCCCCACCTCCTGTGTCCTCCCCCCAATGCCCGGCATGCGCCCTGGACATGGCAGTCAGATGGCATCGGGAAAAAATACCACCTGGATCTTACAAGACCAGATTATTCCTGTTTTGAACTGTTCTTTATGAAGCAAAAACTGAAGCATAACAAAATATCTAACAATAATGTTCTTAAAAGAAAATCAATGAATAGGAAAATTCAAGTAAAGTAGGAAAGGACTAGCAAAACATCTTAGCCTAAAACCAAATTGCTTTTCACATAGAAAAGTTCCAAAGAACTTTTCCAGCCAGCTTATTTTGGGGGTCAAGGCTCTATGGAAATAACCACGTTTTATAAAAACCAGGGTAGAGTTGGAACTATGAACAGATTAGACATAAAATAAGAGCCTGTGTAGGTCTGACATGGGGAAATAGAAAGATGGAAACCATATTTTAAAGTTGATAAGTGAAAAATATTTTTGAGACAGGGTCTCGCTTTGTAGTTCAGGCTGGCTCTGAGCTCACTATGTAGCCCAGGCCAGCCTCAAACTCAGCAATCCTCCTGTCTCTGGCTCCCGATTCTGGGATTACAGGCATGAGCCACCATGCCTGGCACTGTGATGTGTAGCACTGATTGCTGGGTTTACAGGTGTGAGCCACCCTGCTTGGCTTTGTGGTATGTGGTACTAGGGATTGAACTAGGGACCTTGCATTAGCTAGTCAGAAGCTAGAACCAGTGAGCTAAATCCCTAGCCCTTGACAAGTAATTTTTTTTTTTTTTTTTTTTTTTGCTTTTTTGAGACAGAGTCTCACTTTGTAGTTCAAGCTGGCCCTGAGCTCACTATGGTGCCCAGGCAAGCCGCCGTGAACTCAGCAATCCTCCTGTCTCTGCCTCCTGAGTGCTGAGATTACAGGCATGAGCCACCACGTCCGGCATTGTGGTATGCGGTGTTGATTGTTGGTGGGCGTGTCTCTACGCCCAGCATTATATGTGGTCACCGGGGATCGAACTCAGGACCTTGTGCTTGCGAGGCATGCGCCGGAACCACTGAGTTAACCCTCCAGCCCCCTTGACAAGTAATTTTAAAACACATTTCTTCGCTAAGAATTAGAATGCTACTTAGGTTTTTACGTCTAAGTCTTGGGGCCCTAGTACCCCTCAAAATCTTCATAATGTGTTAGAATCGGTTTGAGCCATGATCCACTCTTACCCAGTCATATTTATCAGCCTATTAAAGGCTGTGCTGATCAACAGCAAAGAAAATAACTTCTCTTTGTTGTCCTATCACTTGTCATGTGTGCTTATTTGACCTAGGACTTCTATTTAGAGCAACACATACTGATTCAAGTGTCCCTCAGAGCAAATTTGGAGCGTGGAGGAAAAAAATACTTGAAGAGCGTTTCCTGTTTTCCTTTCCTTTCTCTATCTCTTAGATCTTTCCTTCACTCCCTGTTCTCTGTTCCTCTCCCCTTACATATTGGACCACAAATTCCGTGAACCTCACTGACCTCAGCCCCTGTTCCTCAGTCTGTCCTCTCCCTGAGAGAGCTAGTTACATCTCCAACTGTGCACATTGCTCCTCAGCCTCTACCAGGCCTGCACTGCTGCAGGGAGATATTCCCTGCTGTGCCTGTGTTGTGCCTGTTGTGCCTGTGTTGGCATAATAGTTTCCCATGCTATCTGGGTGCTGCTGATGGAGGAAATGCTTCTTAATCAGACTGTGAGCCAAGGAAATTATCTCAAGGAGACATTCTGAGAAGGGAAAAAAAGAGTATGTTGACCAAATGGCCCTGACAGAGAGACCATTCCAAGCAGAAAGAAAACTGTGGCCCTGGTTGTTTAGCACATTACCTTTAAGCATATTAATTGCCTTTGTTTTATCTGTGCATTATCTGACTGTAAAACATCTGTGGTGGTTGAACCAGTCACAGTACTAAATTAAAATATTTTTGATAGATGGCGATATTATTTATCTATACTGTAAAAACAGATAATTCAAATGGCCTCACTTCTATTAAAGTTAAGTTAAACACTTTGTGAAATTCTGATTGATGTAAAGTTTGAATACACTCTAAAAAGTTCTTTCAAATTGCAGTACAATGGCTTTGCATCTTTGTATATGAGAGATTATAGCTTTGTATGGAATGTCAGAATCAAAGGTTAATTTCTTTGGAAATCAGGACAGTATAGGGGAACCACTGAGCTCACCCTCAAAAGCTAAAATATTTAAGGTCTAAAGCAGATGTAGCACAAACTGCTGGTTTGCTAGGTCTCTTGTGGTTTATAAATATATATTTTATGTCTTTTATGATTACGGGATGATGCTAAAAATTTTGTGGGTAATAATACCGTCACATTGGAAGAATTGCCTATAATATCTCTGGAGAAGATAGAGAATTTTACCTGCTTGTCAAATCCAAAAGGTGTTTATTTTGTTATTAAGAAAAGGAGTCAGTAAATTTTATTTAGAATTTTAGTTTTTGATGTGTGAACATCAAAAATGTGAGGACATTAAGTCATGGGTTTATGAATATTTTTGCTTCCTGATACTATGTACTTTATCATAATTTTTAAAGATTGTTGTTAGATACATAGCTGTTTGCAACTATAGATTATTTCAAGTGAATTCTAAATGTTTTTAAATCATTGGTTTCCACCTCCCTTTGCTGGCACCTCTGCTAGAAGCCAATATAAACTAGTTAAATAGCATTTGGTTTAAATAGATAAAACTTATATGTGTATTTTTAAAATTTTATTTGTGGGATCTTTTTCTTAATATCTTATCTTTCTGTATTCTAATCTCATTTTTTCATATTTTGGGTTGAAGCCACTCTAAAACTTAACACCTAGGAGATTTCTCACTTATGGTTCCCTTTAAAAGTGCTAAAATCTCAGCCTCTCAACAAGAGACCAGGCTACGATTTAAAGGAAGCAGTGGTATTGATAAAGGGTCCTTAGAATGTTGCCACCTTCTAGTGTCTCCTCTGTGACATCCTTTCTTTTAAGCCAGCAGGACATATGAAAGCAGGAGGGGAGACTGGTCAATCCAAGTACTTCCAGCAGCCTGAACTAGTCTTCAGAGGCATCCCCTGCTGCTTAGAAAAAGGAGCCCCCGTGGACCAATGCAGGGGCCTCGGGGACATTCACATGCACGCCTCCCCCCAAGGGGCTCACACGGTCACTGCTTGGTGTTTTGGCCTCCGTTGTTGAAGAACAGAGACTTGAGAACCATTTGTTTCCACATCATTTTAGGTGAAGTGCTGTATTTTTCACCTTAAAAGCCCACTTAAAAAGAAAAATAGGACTTGAAAGAAGGACACAATTTGGAAGGCATCACACTTAATAGTGTCTCTTTTAAATATAGCACTTTCTGCTATCAGTTCTCTTCTCTATCAGTTGTCACACTCTAGAGAAAATTTTACCTTGATTGTCATGTGCTGTTGCTTAAAAATACAATCTTATCAACAGATAGAGCTAGAAAATCCTGACTTACAAACATTCAAATTGTGGACTTACACAGCTATACTGTATAAGACTCACTATTACCTGGAAATGAATTTGACTTATGAACAATTCTCCCAATACAAAACTCTTTCATAAATTGGGGACTTACTGTAGATAGACAGACAGACAGACAGATATTTCTATATCTACTTTTTTAAACTCTAGTGAATTCCATTGCCACAATTGCTATCTTTAGGGATAGAGTTATGTCCAACATACAGCGTGACATGTGTGTAATTATCATCAGCTTCTACATCTCATCACACTAATTAAACAGAATTAAAGAAAAGCCAAACTGGACTTAAGAGAAGCAAGGCCATTGGTAAGAAGACTTTTATTGACAGTTGAGTTGGCCAGCCATGCTTAAATGAAAAATGGGGCCAAAATCTCAAGGGTAGATGAAAAAGAAGTAATTTTTTTTTTTTTTTTTTGAGACAGAGTCTCGCTTTCTTGTTCAGGCTGGCCCTGAGCTCACTATGTAGCTCAGACAAACCTCAAACTCAGCAGTCTTCCTGCCTCTGCTTCCTGAGTGCTGAGAGCCACCATGCCCAGCACTGTGGTATGAGGTACTGACTGCTGATAGGCGTGAGTCACCATGCCCAGTATTGTTGTATGTGGTTACCTGAGATCGAACCAGGGACCTTGTGCTTGCTAGACAGGTATTGGAACCATTGAGCTAAATCTCTGGCCCTAAAACAAGTAATTTTTTGGAGGTAGCCAAGAAGTTTTATTCTTTTTTCTGTGGCTTGAAGTCTTGTCATATCCTTCTTCCTTTTCACCCTTTTTTTTAACCCTTCATCTTGAGAGAGTTGCTTAGCCGAAAAGCTTCACTGTCATCTTAAGGTAATATGTAGAAAACTGAATTTGCAGCACCTCAAACAACAGGAGTTTTAGAAATCAATTTCCAATTTTTATCAACTGTTTAACACAGCACACCAAACAGGAACTCTCAGATATAACCTCTTAAGGTCTTTGATGTGTGTATCTTGTCTTGGCTCTCTTAACAGAATTCAAGCATCAGGGTCAGGATCCCACATTTTCACTTCTCTTTTCAATGAGGACTAATGTCATTTCCCGCTTGGCCCGAATTAGAAGAGATCTTTCTACCTTCTCAGCTTCTAGGCCCCTCCACTCATTTCATCCTCTGCACAGAGCTCCCCCCCCCCCCCCAGCTTGCTGTGGGTATCACCATGTGGTTCCAGCCCTGAGCCAGAGCCTGGCAGAGTTCAGTGCCTTCACCTTCCCTTGCTCAGTCTGCCCTGGTCTGAGCTAATGCCTTCAGGCAAGACTTTCATTTTCATCTCTTCCAGCTCTTCATGCTCTTCTAGCCTAGTTCAGCCTTCTATTTGGTGACAAACCTCTGTTTTTTTATTTCTACTGTTGACCACACCACATTAATTTACTGATTGTGGACTGGGTACTTTACAGTTTGTGTTCTTAAACTGAAATTTTCAGTTTGTTTCTGCAGACGAAAAGAGTAAAAATCTGTAAAAGGGACAGCCTGCACATATATAGAGCTTCTCTGGAAGTGCTGGGGTCAGAAGCAGCCTTGAACCTGCTAGGCCAAAGCACTGCCATTAGACATCAGAATCTCAGTCTGCCCCTGTCTCCTCTTCCTCCCCTTTTCTCTGCCCTTCCTGTTTCCTCTATATGTGTGTGAATGCAAAGGAGCACTAGGTAGGTATTAATAATCATCTCTGGCAAAGTCTGTTGTTTTATAAATGCATGCAAGCTCACAGACCCATACCCCTGCATCACTGCGGCCAATGACCCCTCAGAGTCAGGTGACAGACAAGGTCATGTGCATCTCACTCGGTTGATGGGGCGTCTTTGACTGGACAGCCTTGTACGTTGAGAACAGGAGGCACGTTCTAAACCAGTTTCATTCTAAGTAAGACACCATGCATGATTTCTGTAGAATTTGTTGATTTTTTTTCCTTGTAGGGAACGCACATGTCAGTATAAATCCATGGTAATGAAATCAACATTATGGCATCTTTGGGATTGCATTTGCTGAAGGTTTTCTGAATGTGTAATCCAGCTTCCGATGATTGATATTATAGACAGTGGATAAGTATTTTTGATGGATCCATTTGCTCTCAGAGGAAAAAAAGTGAACCCTTTTTTCTCTTTGATTGAAAGAGTGTGATGCCACAGGAAGGGAAGCAGTTCAGATGTGATCATCTTAGGTTGGTGGCATCAGAAATAGAGACTCCTCGCTTAGGGTAAAATTTGCTGTCAGGGAAAATGGAGCATTCTTTCTGAACTCAGGAACGCATGGTTCATGCGAGCTTGCTTGTAGATGGTTGCTACAATAAGGCTTCTTTCATACAGGTGTGTTTATGCCCCAGGCTTGCTGGCCACAGTCCATTCCATTTACAGAAGCTGAATTAAACAATAACTACCGCATTGCAAGAAATGGCGGGGTGGGGGAGGGGAGGGGGAAGGTGAGCGTCAAAGGAGACGCCTGAGAGCTCTGTTAGGGCCAAGAAAAACCCTGTTGCAGTTGTCAGAGCTTGTTGATGTTGCTGGGAACGGCACTTTTTTTTTTCTCCTGGATTTTGTGGTTCTGCCTTAGGAAAGAAAGTAAAATAGAACGGAAGAACAAAGTCCTACTCTATAAATCAGCAGCTGCTCCTCGCCAGATCAAAGGAGTGACATTTTTGCTCCTGGACTACTTGTCCACTTGAGGGCTTGACAGGCAGTTAACAGCTGGCCTGCTAGACTATACGGAGAATCCGCCGACATCTTCTTCGGAGCAGATGACAAGCTAATCAGAGGCATACCCATGGCACCGAGGACGCGAGGGCACCTTGATCTCTTCCAACATATCTGATGTGTGATGTGTAATTGGTAAACAGCTCGGTGCATTTTTGGCAAGTTAACGCTTAGGTGGTTTCCATTGAGAAGTAGGATCAAGAATTAATGCTCTGATCAAAGATGATTGCAAAGGCTGAAAAGATGCTAGATTTGCTGGAATCTTGTCCTCTTAGAATGAATTAGTAAATGACTAGGAACTGAATGAGATTGGGCTAAGAATGTGATGTAACTGATTATCAAGTGACTGCCTCCTTTTCAAAGCCCAGTCAGGCCATAGCGTTCAGGTAGATAAATAGGTAACTGGAAGTGGGTAGTAGTGAAAATGATGACTCCCGCTCTCTGGGCTGATAGAGTTCCATCAAGCTGTCCATCTATCTTCCATGTCTGCCACAAGTTGTTTTCCGAAGCACTAGAAGGTGTGTAGGGATTCAGAGCTGGAATGTTAATGTCAGTAGTAAAACTTTCAAAGTAATTCAGTTTCTAGTTGATTTCCATGCTCAATAAATCATGCACAGGATGAGGTAATATACTACAACTTATGTCTATTGACTTAGCATTTTATCTTTAAGAGGATAGATCCTAGATATGAATAGCTAAGGAAGTTTTGAGTGTTTCTCCTCCCTAGCTTTTAAGTAGCTTTGAAAGATCACTTTTATAGTGCATGATAAATAGCCACATATGAATACTCTGATGGCATTCCTCAAGAGTAACTGTGCTTCCGAATCATAACCTGCTGGAATGTTTTGTTACATGCCACTGGGTGTGATCATACTTACGGAATAGTGTTTATTGTTGCTCAGCATTATAAAGGGTATAAAAGATAATTTCCTATCTGAGAGGAAATTTCAGATAGGAAATTTGTTTGTTTATTTATTTATTTATTTATTTGCTTATGGTGCTAGGATTGAACCCAAGGCCTTTGTATATGCAAGACAAGTACCACTGAGAACTCTCAAATATTTTTTAAAATTCAAACTACAAATTATATAAGGAAAAGGAGCAAAGCCTACCATTCCCTCTGATTTTCCATTCATGTGAGGTAGGCTCTGCTCACAATTTCCACAAAGACATTTTGTTAGCCCAACTTTTTTGTTAGGAGGCACAGATGAAATAAAGTTAGTGAAATTATAAGTTGTTACCTAGAGCAGGTGGATAAAAGACTTTTTAGAGCTGCAATCCCTAAAAAGAATAGTGTGTTTGTGGTTGTTTGGTTTGGGTTTTAGTTTCGTCTTCTTTTTCTTCTTTTTCTAAACTTCACAATTAAAACTTGAACCTTGCAAGTTTTTATGCTGAGGCAGAGTGCTAAAATTTGGTTTTTGACTTGGAGCAGAGGGCTTCCTGAATTTAAATGTGCATAGATCACCCGGAAATCTTTTTTTAAATGCAGAAGTTCGAAGTGGGGACTATTGTGTTTCCCTGTCTGTAGCAAGCTTGAGGTGAAGTTGATGCTGTTGGGTGCCGGGAACCTAGAGAACCATGTGGGTGTATTCGCAAAGCTACAAGATGTGCGTGATTCCCCATCAGTATCATGTTTTCACATTGTAATGTGCTAGTGTTTACTTCATATGTATCGGGTAAACCTAACATTTTATCAAAGTATAGATGAACTAAAGCTTGGGGGGTTCGTTATGGTCTGAGAAAGTGTCCCTAACTAGTGGATGAACCTCAATCACCTATTTCCCTTTGCTCACAGTTGTCTGTGGAAGGGGACTCTTGTCTGGTCACTGTGGAAACCTTACATTTGCTATGTGACTCAGTTGTGTGCTCAAGTCCACACTCGACAGCATCCCTGTTTCACCAATGTACCTATTCTCCTGTGTGACACTCAGAATGCCCTGCTCTTAGTCATAACCACAGCGCAGAAAAGACTTGGGGTTTTTATTTGTTTTATGTTAGGAAAAAGTAGAGAAACTCAATAACGTATGTGCTCAGGTTTGAAACACCCACCAGGACCAGTCTTTGCCAAAAAACATCATGGCTGATGAGCTGTGGCTAGGCAAAGCAGAAAAGCAGATTAAAAAAAAAAAATTTGTAACAGGTCCATCATTACTGAGCTTCCTACAACACCTTTTCCAAATTGATCTGATGCCCCTTTGATAGTTCAGCTCTTCCTTGACCAAACCAGTGCACGCAGAGGATTCAATTCGGGCATCACGAGGCCTCCTCAGAGCATTAAGGGCTGGGAGACTTCCAGGTGGCTCTGGGGAGACCTGTACCTTCTAACAAAATGAGTGCCACCCTAGGACTTGGTTATCAGGTGTGGCATGAAGTTAGTCAGCCAGAAAGAAGGGATTTCTGCGCCACTTACGAGGGGAGGGGGCGGCGACCAGCAGTCAGGAGTAACACCTAAGCCTGCTTCCATCAAGCTGAAGCGCGCTTTGGAGTGAAACCTGTAAAAGAAAGCTCATTCCGGTCAGATTTCCGTTGCTGAAAAGTGTGCAGAGCTGAAAAGTTTGGCTTTTCTGGGGGCGGTGACAGGGATGTCCGCGGAGGCGTCTCTCCAGCCAGACAGTAAGGTGAGATTTCGATGGTATTTGCTATCTGGAGTTTATGCTTTTGAATGTATGTTTTTCATCTCTGATCTACTTGGGCCTCGTGATTCTTGGAAAGCCATTGAATATATTTTCTCTCATGAAGTTATTTTTAAGCAATGGCCATCTCAGTAAATAACTTTTCAGGATCACACATACTAATGCTGTTTTGATGTAGGTACAATTGGGAAAGTCGACAGTCTTGGTGCTGCTCTCTAGGGCTTTTGCAGCAGCCTGGTACCGACTTTGTGTTCAATACAAATCAGTGGAGCTAAGTTACTTTAGGGCATTCATTCCCCAAGGAATCACTGATGGAATTATGTGGAGCTCTTTTTTTAAAAACCTCGCAATGAGCCTAATAAAATTTTTTTCTCTAAGTGAAATCTGAATGAAGGACCAGGTTTATTAGCACACGTTAAGTACAAGTTACCCAAAACACAGTGCTTTAAAGAACTATTTAACATCTCTGAAGTCTTTTTCTTTTAGGGTTAAATTGTTCATACCAATAGAGAGGTATATGATATGTCTGCAACTTCAAAAATCATTCTGGGATGACATTAAAACTTAGAAGATTCTTTTAATATCAGATACCAATGAAAACCCTAACAGTCTTTGGATTGGAAATAACTTATGGGGGTTTTCATTAAAGTTGGGTGCAGCTTGCTGCATTTTGGTTAGTTGGATGTCTTCAGCAATTTTTCAAATGTTTTGGGTTTGGCAAAGTCCAAAATAATTTTTGCCAAGACCCTCTTTTCCCCTTATTTTTTAAATCCGTGTGAAATTCAAGGATAACTTAATCCATATGTGTCTGATTCATTTACACTTAACTCATCAAAATGTTATTTTCTGAGGCCCACTTAATATCCAAGAAAACTTTTGAGCCTTTTAAAGCAAGTCTTTTGTCTTGGAACCAGCAAGTTACATTTTTCCAAGTGAATGGAGCTTGGACCTTGTAAGGTTGAAGACGAGTTGATTTTCAACTTAGAACCTTCAAATTTTAAGTAGAATCAAAACTTGATATTCTGTTTACTACTTGAGCCCTGAAAAGGGTCATTTAAAAAACATGGATTAGTAAAAGCGGAATATTTATTTCAAGGATTTTAGGAACAGTGTTCACTCCGGAAGCACATATACTAAAATTGGAAGAATTTTGGGGAAAGAACATATATGGAAATATCATCTTAGAAATATTAAAGAAATGAAAAACATGCCTCATTTGATTTATTTTAATCTGTATTTTAAAAGGCTCCATTCTATGTAAGTTGGTGTACAGTATTTTCTAAGACTATCTTGTGGGTCAACAGCAGGGGTGGGGAAGAGCTGTCATTTCGGTTTTCAGTATCAAAGTTTTCCTACAGTCAACTCATTATTAATTTTAATAATAATATCCGTAGTGTTGAGGAAATATACCAAGATTAGGGGAGTTGACAATTGGCAAGAGTTAAGGGATGTCTGAAAAAAAAAAATTGGGGCCCATATGTTTTTTAAATTCTGTGTGATTTGAAAGAATGTGGTAGAATTATGAATCTGGCAAGAAACAGCAGTATGGATCAGAAACATTGTTTGAGAACACAGACTGCACAGGGGCCATGGAGCCCACATGCGGAAAGGCACGTCTCTATGACCCCTTGTGAAAGGGCCCAGTGAAGCAGTCCAGAGGCTGCTATTCATACTTGTTTTGGAGAAATAGGCAAAGAAAGGCCATCGCCATAACTGCTACAGAACATCCAGTGCCCGCCATGGTAACTCGTTGGAAATGTCATCCGGGAGTGTCATTTCCAAGTTCAGTGCTTCTATAAAGACCTGCTAGCACACAGACTGCTTTTTTTTTTTTAAAACATTCTGCATTGTTGTGTAGCCCCCATTGAAGAACCTTTTGAGCGGACCC
>PVIC010009663.1:0-45014 GCA_004025085.1 Thryonomys swinderianus
TGTTTCCTTTTTTTAATCGTCAATTTTTTTTCTTTCCCTTCTTTACTTACCCTTACCCCCTTTCCCTTTGAATATCTTCCTACTACTTCATAATACCTATCATACATTTTAGGACTCATTTACACCTTCAGGTCTTCATACCAGAGAAAAGATACAGTATTTACACATCTGTGTCCTATTTATTTCACTTATGAGCATGTTTATAGCAGCTCAGTTTGTGATAGCCAAATCTTGTAAACAACCCAAATGTCCATCACATGGAGACTGAATAAAGAAGATGTGGTTCTTCTATAAAATGAAATACTATTCAGTCATAAAGAATGTAAATCTGAGTCTTATATTCAAATATATGTACCTTGAGGACACATCTAGTTAATATACATTTTAAGGATTTCTTTTAGTGGCTTAAAGGGGTATTTTCTGTTTTCTTTTTTTTTTTTTTTTTTTTTTTTTTTTGAGACTGGATCTCACTTTGGCAGATGCTGGAACCACTGAGCTAAATCCCTGGCCCAATTAAAGGGTTTTTTAAAAAATGTTATTTAGTATGTATTATTGTTTTTCTAGAGTGATAACTGGAATCTTACAGTCTATTATTGCTTGTCAAGGATGAGTCATTTACCAAAGCTTTAGAATTTTATGGTCTTTAATGGTATAGTTTGTTCATTCAGCAAGTATTTTTGGATCTAGAGCCTTGTACAAGATACATACAATATAGTTAGTTACTGCCTTCAAGAGCTTGATTGCAGCCTAATAAGGAAGACTGACTTTAACCGTATTGTTCATACAGCACTTTTAAAAGATGGGTTCAATAACAGTCTGTGTGTTGCCAGTTTTCAACTTTTGATATAAACAGGGGAGTTAATATATATAATTTTTTTTAGTTAATAAATATTTGTAGCATATACTACAGCAAGGTGTTAGAGTCATTGATCATTTGGTTGCTAGAAATCAACTTAAGCAAAACAGATTTGTTAATAGGATATAGAGATGCATATCTCTTAGAACCCAGTTAGATTAAAAGGGTGCTGGAACTAGAACCTGGAGATTTGGGAACCACAGTAGCGTTATTCTTCTGTGGATCATGGAATACCTCTTTTTAGTGCTATCAACTGAAGTTCTCTAAAAGAAGTGGGAAAGAAAGCAATTGTATTTCTATATGAATAGAGATACAAACAAATGCTTCCTGAAGAAGGGAGGTAAGGGTTTTCCTCCAGTTTAATTACTGTTAAGTAGTAGCTTGTTTTAGTTGGTATGTCTTGATTGCTAGTGAGACTTAATTAATATATTATCCTCTTCTCAATTTTTCTTGAAGTCTGTATCTTAGACATTAAAATATATGGTAGTGATGTTATATTTGATGAAAGCATTTCCTCCAAAATGTTTTTTATTTTTGTGTTTTCAATTGTGTCACATTTTATATATACACATATATACATGTGTGTATGTGTGTGTGTGTATTATTTTTATTTATTTATTTTTTTTGAGACAGGGTTTGTAGTTCAGGCTGGCCCTGAGCTCAACTGTGTAGCCCAGGCAAGCCTCAAACTCAGCAATTCTCCTGCCTCTGCCTCTGCCTCCCTAGTGCTGGGATTACAGGAGAGTGAGCCACCACGCCTGGCACTGTGGTATGTGGTGCTGATTGCTGGTAGGTGTGAGTCACCATGCCCAGCATTGTTGTATGAGATTACTGGGTTCAACTTCAGGACCTTGTGCTTGCAAGGAAGGTGCCGGAACCACTGAGCTAAATCTCTGGCCCTCTTTTTTTCTTTTTTGAGGCAGGGTCTCGCTGTGTACTTCATTTTGGCCTTGAACTCACTGTGTAGCCTCAGCTGGCTTTGAAATGATAGTGATTGTCTGGCTTCGGCCTCCAGAGTGTTGGATTACAGGGATGTACCACCACACCCAGCTAGTTTTATACTGTGTTTAGTATCAGATTTTCTTTGTGATATTTTTAGATGTGTAACGTGTTCTTTTTTGTTTTGTTTTTTGTTTTGTTTTTGAGACAGGATCTCTCTTTGTAGTTCAGGCTGGTCCTGAGCTCACTGTGTAGCCCAGGCTAGCCTCAAACTCACAGCAGTCCTCCTGCCTCTGCCTTCCAAATGCAGAGATTAACTGGGGATCAAATTTAGGACCTTGTGCTTGCCAGGGGCAGATGCTGGAACTGCTAAGCTAAATCCCTGGGGTATAAGTATTTTTTTTAAGTGTATAAATTTTTAAGTTATTATCTTTTAAAGTTGAAGTACTCCAGTTTTGTTAAGATTCAGTTCATTTTCTTTTATTAAAGTTCATATAGTGTTTTAACTTCCATACTGAAATGTAACTATGGGAAATGAACACAGAGTTATGTTCAGTGAAGTATTTTAAAGCTTGATGGCGTGTAGCTACTACTTAAACAAGAAAAAAACATTGCCAGTACTTCAGAAGCCCTTCTCCTAACAGGTTCAACCTTCTTGTCTGCTCTCTAAACTAATCATGCATGCTAGGAAGCATTCTACCACTGAGTCACATACCCAGTCCTTTCTCCTTTTTGTTTTTTGGTTACACTGGGGATTGAACACAGGACCATCACACTGAGCTATGTCACCAGCCCTTTTATTAGTTGAGACAAGGTTTCATGGAGTTGCCAAATTGCTCACCATTTTGGTCTTGAAATTGTGGTCCTCCTGCTTGGGTTCCCAAGTGCTGTGATTACAGGCTTGTGCCATCCTCCATGGCTTGTCTTCTTGGTTTACTAATGTTCTTTTTCTGAAGCAGTGCTCTGGGTCAAATTGGGGTCTTGTGTATATTAAGCAAGTGCTCTACCATTGAGCTGTTTTCCCAGTCTCACTAATATAGTGCTTATAAACATGTTTATGTCTGTTTCTTCATTTATTATTATTATTATTATTGGAATATATTCTTGATAGTAAACTTGTGGGATTTTAGGATACATATTTCATTAGTACATACTGCTAGTTTTCCAAAGAAGTTGTACTACTTTCTAATCCTATGAAGAGCACAGAATATGAGAATTTTAGCTCTTCTGATGAATGGAAGGTAGTATCTCTTTGTAGTTTTAATTTTCATTTTCCTGATACTGAAGCTGTTTCCTACTTTATAAGCTTTATTGGTCTTTGAGATATCTTCGTGGTATCTGTATGTTTGGATGCCTTTTCAGAAAACGCTTTGTGTGTTATTTGTGTTGTATTTTTAAAATATATTTCAAGGAATTGTACTACGGTGTTAGAGTCGTTGATCATTTGGTTGCTAGAAATAAACTTAAGCAAAACAGATTTGTTAATAGGATATAGAAATGCGTATCTCTTGGGTTCAGTTAGACTAAAAGGGTGTTGGAACTAGAACCTGGAGATTTGGGAACCACAGTAGCATTATTCTTTTGTGGATCACAGAATACCCCTTCTTAGTGCTATCAACTGAAGTTCTCTAAAAAGTGGGAAAGAAAGCAGTTGTATTTCAGATAAGAAATCTGTCTTTTTTTCTTCCCTGTACTGGGGATCAAACACAGGGCCTTGTACTTGTGAGGCAGGTGCCATGCCACTGAGCTCTCTCTCTTTCTCTCTTTTAATTAAAATACTTCTTTTGTTCTTTGGTCTACTTTTCACCTTCTGTTTGTGATTTTTTTCTTCCTCATAAAAATGTTTATTTCTTTTGAATATAGGCATTTACAGTTGTAAATTTTCTTGTAAGCATTGATTTAGTTCATCCCAGAAGTATTTATATGTTGGAGTTTTAGTTTTGTGGGGGTTTTTTTGGTGTTGTTGTTTTTATTCATTTCATATTTTTTTACTTCTTTTTTGTTGATTTATTTTGTTCCATAGGTTGAGTACATTAATTTCCATATATTTGTGAACGTCCTAAATTTCGTTCTGTTACTGATTTTTTTCTTCTTTTTGGAGAGAGAAGGGCATTGAGACAGGACTTGGCCTTGTATTCTGGGCTGGTCTTGAACTCACTGGGTAGCCCAGGTTAGCCTCCAACTCATGGCAGCCCTCTTGCCTTTCCCTGCTGAGTGCTGGGATTACAGATGTGTACCATCTCTGGCTTTGTTACTGATTTCTAATTTAATTTATTGTGGTTGGAGAATATGCTTTGTATGCTCTGAATCTTTTTCAGTTTCCTAATGTTTGCTTATAGAATAAATGGTGTATTGTATATGATTTATCCTGGAGAGTGCTCCATGTATACTTTAGAAAAATATGTGTACTTTGGGTGGAATATCCCTTAGATGTGTTTTAGTTGGTGTGTAGTGTTTGTGTAAGTCCTCTGTTTCTTTGTTGAGCCTTTGTACATTGTCCTAGTTTCTATTGAAAGTGGGGAAATTACCCAACTATTATTGTTGGAATTTCTATCTCTCCCCTTAATTCTGTCAATTTTACTTCCTGTATTGTGAGGGCTGTGTTATAAGGTACATATATATTTATAATCATTGTATCTTTTTGACAGATATGTTAATTATTATAAGATGTTGTTTACCTTGGAACATTAATAATAGTTTCAAAAGCTTCTTAGACTTTTTAAAAGTCTGCTTCAACTTTTTGTGGTGGTTGGTTGTATGGCATGTCTTTTTCCATTGATATTTTCCAATCCTATTTGTATCTATGAGTGTAAAGTATATTCTATAGACAGCATTTAGTTGTTCTTTTAAAATCCCACCTGGTAATCTCTGTATTATTTAATCCACTTATATTTAGTGTTTCTGATATTGTTGAATTTATGTCTGCCATATTGCTTTTTGTTTCATCTTTTTCCTCCCTCTCTCTTACTGGTTTCTTTTATATTAAGTGAATGCTTTAGTGGAATATTTTATTTTTAATTCAAATTTTAGGTTATTAGTTATTGCTCTAAGGTTTATAAATAACACATCAAAATCCACTTCAATTTTTTTTTTTTTTGAGACAGGGTCTCGCTTTGTAGTTCAGGCTGGCTCTGAGCTCATTATGTAGCCCAGGCAAGCCTCGAACTCAGCAATCCTCCTGTCTCTGCCTCCCGAGTGCTGAGATTACGGGCGTGAGCCACCACGCCCAGCATCCACTTCAATTTTATACTAACTTCAACGGTGATGTATACTATCATGTCATTTTTTGTTAAACATATTACTTTATGCTACACACTCCGAAATACACGGAGTGTATTTATTCAAGTAATTTTATATCTTTTAAAGAATCTGAAATAAGAACAGAAAACATTTCCAGTGTGTTGCACTAACTTTTTAATTTCATTTTCTCATCATTATTTCTGCATTTTCAGTTTACCATTTGGTATACTTTCCTTACTCTACTAGTTTGTCCCTACCTGTCTCCCTGGTGCTATTCCTATCAAATACATTACATTTTCATATGTTACAGGGATAACATCATAATTATATACATGTAGTATGTACATTTGCTATTTAAATCAGTAAGAGAATATGCAATTATGCAGTCTTTTATAATTATGTAATTATCTTTACAGCACTCATGTATTTTCTGTAGATTTGAATTACTCTCTTGTGTAGCTAAAACTGATCCTGGTTGTTCTGCCAGCTCCAGTCTACAGTTTAGCCCTAGGGAGAAAGTTGCAACTCGAGTTTTTATATTTAAAAGAATTTTTATTGTTATTCTTTATTTGATGAGAAATTGTCGGTATATTTTCTTTTAATTCTTTAGAAATAGTTTTGTATATATTTTTAATAGCTGATTTGAGCTCTTGTCTCCTGAATCTAATATCTGTGACCTCTCAGAGGCAGAATATTTTGCCTGCATTTTCCCCACCTGTATGTAGCTCATACTTTTCTTTATCTTGCAGTGTTTCATAATACTTTGCTGTAAACAGAACACATTAGGTAACAGGTTATTGCTAATTCTGCATATGGACCAGTTGCCCCCCCCATCACTGCAGTTTACTTGTTTAGCGACTTGTCTGCAGTAGTCCCTTGAAGCCTTTTCTCTCCAGCATCCAGTCTGTGATATTGTCCAGAGGGAAATAGGGGAAATAGTACGACTCCCACCTGCTAGATAACAAATACACCGAGTTCATGTTACCTGAAGTTAAAGAATAAATTCCAAGGAACAATGTATAGGAAAAAGAGAGACAGAGCATGTCTGAGAGACAGGAGGGGAACTGAGAGTGGGTTGCCAATGAGCCCACTTCTCCAAGGAAGTTTTATAGAACAAAATACAAGGGAGATACAACATGGGTTGAAAGAATGATCAACCAGT
The DNA here is from genome assembly GCA_004025085.1 of Thryonomys swinderianus. Classification (NCBI taxonomy): domain Eukaryota; kingdom Metazoa; phylum Chordata; class Mammalia; order Rodentia; family Thryonomyidae; genus Thryonomys; species Thryonomys swinderianus. Next base: position 6,198 of record PVIC010009663.1, read on the forward strand.
AAGAGAACAGATATAGCTGCATAGATCATATTAATCAAATGGGAAAAGCAGGTTACATAGCAAGTGTATATGGAAAGAATAGAGACTTTCTTTAGGAAAGGATGGATCGGGGGTCTGGGTCACCTACAGGGGTGACCAATATCTATCTAGAGTTTATTGGACCAGATGGGTAGGCCTATCTTTATCTTTTTTCCAACTCATTAAGTTTATTGATACATTTTAGGTATACATCATGATCACATTTATTGGAAACTTTTACTTGTACATCATCTATCTTGGTTCTTGTTTTTTCCCTCTTCCCCTTCCCTCCCTTCTACCCCTGCACCTCTCCCTATTTACAAAATCTTTCTGTCTTTCCCTTTTCTCATATTTTTTTGTTTCCCCTTTTTCCTTTCCCCCCATACCCCTTATCTCCCTCCCCTCTTTGAACCTTTTCCTCCTGTTTCACATTATCTATCATACATTTTGGGCTTCATTTACACTTTCAGTTTCTCATGCCAAAGAAACTATTTGATATTTACATACGTATGCCCTATTTGTTTTACTTATGAGTATGGCCTCATTGTATATTCGTTTAGTTATAAATATTTCTAGTTTATCATTCTTTATGGCTGAGTAGTACTCCATTTCATTAAAAAAATTTATCTAGTCACCAGTTGATGGGCATTTAGGGAGTTTCCAAAATTTAGCTGTTACAGAGGGTGCCACATTAACATGGGTGTACATATATTGCTGTGGTATGATGCTTTTATTATTTATTTGGTACCAGGAATCAAACTCAGGACCTTGGCTCATGAGGCAGGCACTGGAACCACTGAGCTAAATCCCAGGCCCTGATGCTTTAATTCTTTTGGGAAAATATTTAGCAGGTGTATAACAGGGTCAAACGGGGCCTCTAATCCTAGTTTTTTAATAATCTCCACAGTGATCTCCATAGTGGTTGCACCAGTCTCCATTCCCACCAACACTGCAGAAAGGGTTCCTTTCTCCCCACACCCCCACCAGCCATTCTCTCCGGAGTGAGGTAGAATCTCAGAGTTATTTTGATTTGCATCTCTCAGATGTCTGTCTTTGTCTTGAGGCCCGACCTCCAATAAATAAGCCTCCAGTCAAAATTGTAATGGATCGTCATGTTATGCACTTACTCCCTTGACACTCTCCTTTTGGATTGTCTATAATATTTCTACCTAATTTAGCTGTCTATAATAAGAGGATGCTCTTTCGGATAGTTACAGTTTTTCAGTCATGAGGGATGGCTATTGTTTGAGCCTCCCTCCCTTTTTCTTTTCTTTCTGTGGTATGGGAATCGAACTCAGGCCATTGTGCTTCCAAGGTAGCTGCGGTACCGTTTGAGCTAAATCCCAGCCCATGGCCCTCCTCCCTTTGCTAATCTCTCCAATTCTCCCTTAAGTTTTGTTTTGGTTGCATCTGTTGCTGTCTCACTCAACTCAACTGTCAGTCTCCATTAATTGCTTTGTTGTTTTCATCAGCCTCCTGGGGTTTAAATTGCTCCACAGTCTGATCCCTTTATAGTCAGACTCTTGGCCAAGGGAGGTATGCTAGGCATTTATACTTGCGCTTACCTTAACAGGACTCTCAGTAACCTCTCTTTGCCATACTTCTAGCTGCTCAGCATCTTCACACCTTGCTACTACTCTCAGGGACCTGCTAAGCGTTCTTCTAGTTCACTCTAAGAACTGCATAGTTTTTGAGAGTGCCCTGAGAAATGAACTTCCTTAGTTTTTTTTCTCCCCAAATAAAAGGTTCCCATAGATGAGCTGCAGAACTCTGTGTGTGTGTGTGTGTGTGTGTGTGTGTGTGATATATATATATGTATTTTTAGTTTTATTGAGACAGGATCTCTCTAATTTAGGGTGGCCTTGAGCTCATGACAATCTTCTTGTTTCATTCTCTCCCAAGTACTGGGATTACAGGTATGCTCCACCACACCCAGTGCAAGAATTTTTTTTTTTTTTTTTTTTTGGAGACAGGGCCTCGCTTTGTAGTTCAGGGGCTGGCCCTGAGCTCACTATGTAGCCCAGGCAAGCCTCAAACTCAGCAATCCTCCTGTCTCTGCCTCCCGAGTGCTGGGATTACAGGCGTGAGCCACCACGCCCGGCATTGTGGTATGTAGTATTGATTGCTGGTGGGCGTCAGTCACCACGCCCAGCATTTTATGTGGTTACCGGGGATCGAACTCAGGACTTTGTGCTTGCAAGGCAGGCGCCAGAACCACTGAGCTAAATCTCCAGCCCAAGAATTTTGTATTTTGATGTATCACCATTCCCAACCTCTACCTGGTATTAGTGGAGCCAGGAGTGGACACAGGTGATGACTTCTGAAGTTTCACCTCTGCTTTCAGAGTAAAGCTGGAGTAGAGCTTCTGCCCTGTAAGTAGAATGGGTTTGAGAGAAGTCTTCTGACTGCCTGGAAAAGAGCATTTGCAGCATGAGGCCATCAGAGATCATCAAAGGTGTTAGCAGTCTTTTCCTCCCAGAGTGAAATTGTCATTTGAGCTGAGAGCCGTCCTGGCATCTGTGCTATAGAAGTTCTGCCACTGAGTTGAGGGGTTTGGAATGGTAGGAACTGGCTCCTGTGTTACAGATGCTTGCTCTTTTCATCTCATGAAATAGAAAGTATAGAGATAATGTACAAAGTTCTTCATAGGTACTGCTGTTTGTATTGTCTGACTCTAATAGAATAACTTTGGAAATACTGTTATTATGATGCTTTTCTATAATCCTCCTGGAATTAATTTTTTTTAATAGGTAGAAGAGTTGCATATGGCTGTCTGGTTGCTCCAGCACCATTCATTCACTGAAGAGTTTTTTTCTGCAGTTTGTAGAGCTAGCTACCTGTTTATAAATCAAGCATCTATAGGCAGCTCTTTCTATGCTCTGAACCCTTAGTCTCTTCATTATCAGTTCTTAGTTGCTATAGTTTTGTAGTAAACTTAATAGCCAGTAAAGCAGTTTCTTTCTACTTTTTGGAATGCAGAATTTTAAAGATCTTCCCACAAGATTTCCGTCCCCCAATTACTCGGTTGAATACTAATCTAGCTATTGCCGTGAAGAGATTTTCTGGATATGATTGAGGTTACTGGCTAACAGAGCTTAGTATAGTGAATTTTTGGATGAAGTTAAAGAGGGAAACAGAACAGAAAGATTTGATTCCAAAACATGAAAAAGATTTGATCTACTGATGAACCCATGAACCAGGGAATGCAGGCAGCCCCTAGAAACTTGAGACCAACTTGCCCTTGACAGATAGCAAGGAAATGGGGACCTCAGTCCCACAATTGCATGGAATTGAATTTTGTATGTTGAAGGAACGTGAAAACACATTATTTCTTGTTACAGAAATACAGGTTGGCTTGATTTCACCCTTGGGAAACTAAGCAGAGAACTATCTGAGAGCTATGTTTTGCTAATATTTCTAAGATCCCTAAAATGGGATAATAAATAGGTTTTTTTCAGTTGCTAAACTTATGGTAATTTATTAGGATAATATAAAATTAGTAGATACTATATTGATTTTCTTCAGGATTACCTTGGTTAATTTTGGCTCTTGAGAGTTCTACAGAAAAAAAAAAAAGAGAAACTAAACCAAACAAAAAAGAAAATATATTGGTTTTATTGAAATTACACTGAATCTACAGATCATTTCCAAACCTTATCATTTCAGTAATTTTTAAATTCTCTATAGTAATCTCATATACTTTTTGTTACACTACTAGGGTTTTTTTTTATGTTTTCCAGTGTGAATGTACATATCCGTTTTTAACTTTTTTTTTTTTTTTTTTTTTGAGACAGGGTCTCACTTTGTAGTTCAGGCTGGCCCTGAGCTCACTGTGGAGCCCAGGCAAGCCTCGAACTCAGCAATCCTGTCTCTGCCTCCGGAGTGCTGGGATTATAGGCGTGAGCCACCATGCCCGGCACTGTGGTATGTGGTTTTGATTGCTTGTGGGCACGAGCCACCATGCCCAGCATTGTATGTGGTTACCAAGGCATCGACCTCAGGACCTTGTGCTTGCGAGGCAGGCGCTGGAACCACTGAGCTAAATCTCTGGCCCTTAACTTTTATTTTTGATTTGTTGTGATATGTAATAACATTATTGAGCTTGTTATCAGCTTGGTAACTAACAACCTTACTTATAATTGTTAATTTATCTAGATTTATTTGCCATTTTCTATAAACATATGGCCTATGAATAGTAATTATTTCAAGTTTTCCAACCCTTTAATTTGTTTTTATAGCCTCACACTTTGACCTGCTACAGTGTCAAATAGATTGATTAGAGTAGAAAATTTGTCTTGTTCTTAATTTTAAATGTGGGGGGAGAATTTTTCAGTATTTCATAATTTATACTTAGCCAAAAGAGAGAGAAGTGATAGTATTTCATGATTTAATGAGTAGGTATTTTGGATCCTTTCTCAAATGAAGGAATTTTCCCATTACACTTAGTTACTAGGTTTTTGTTTAAGTATGAATGGATCTTGAATTTTGTTGCATGTTTTTTGCATCTATTTAGATAATTAACTTTTGACCAGGAATTCTTTTAGTGTAGAGAATTACTACTTTTAAAGTATTGAACCAACCTTACATTCTGGGACTAACCCAACTTAGTTGTGAGCTGCTGTTCTTTTTTACACAAACTGCTGAACTTCTTTGCTTATCTTTTATTCATTTACTTATTTTTTGTACTTATGAATGAGGTAGGTTTGTTGTAACTAAGAGTAGCTTCATAAAAATGAGTTGGGAAGTACTTTTACTTTTTTTGTTATCGCGAAGAATGTTTATAAACAGGGTATTATATTTTCCTTGGATTTTGATATAATTCCCTGGTCAGGACTGGAGTTTTCTCTATGGAGAAATTTTAAGTAATGACTTCAATTTACATAATGCCTTAAGACTTTTCAGGGTTTCAAATTTCATACTGCTTTTGATAAATTGTGGGTTGTTTTTTTTTTTGTGTTTTCCTTTTTTAAGGAATCTCTTTGTTCCTGCCCTACCCCCTTTTTTGTGCTGGGAGTCAAACCTAGGGCTTTCTGTGTAGTAGGCAAGCACTATTGTCACTGAACTACACCCCCAACCTTCATTTTTTTCTGAAATTTCAAATGTGCCTGCATACAATTGTAATAATTCCTATGGTCTTTCTAATGTCTGTAAAATCTATAGTTAGCATCTTACAAGGAGCATACACTGTTTTTTAAAAAAATCTAGCTTGTCCATGTTTATTCTTTTAAGTAGAACATTGAATGAATTTATTTTTAATATACTTACTGGTACATTTGGGCTTAAATTGATAGTCTGATAACTTATTTCTATAGATCTGGTTTGCTTAAATTTTCTTCTTTTTTAAAAACATTCCAGTCCTCCCCATAATTACTTAATAGTTATATTGTTTCTTTAGTTTTTGACCTAGTGATTACAATTTGTCTCCTTGATGTATAAAAGTAAAATATAGTCTGGCATACTATAAATCAGGTTTTTTTCTCTGGTGAGTTCATCAGCTTGAGAAAAATGTTAACTATATATTTTCCCCCTTCTAAAATTAAATGGTATTATTAGATAGTATAGTTCTATGTGTAATATAACTGCCTATGAGATACTGTCATTACTGTTTTGTACAGTAATGACAAACTTACTTATTTACTTTCTTTAAAAAATTGATTTTATTTATATTTATCATTTTCTTTTGGTTCTTCATTACATCTCCAGGTTTCTAGCTGGGTTTTTTTCTCTACTTAAAAATGTTCTTGAATATTTTGTTATTTGGACCCATGTAGTGAGGTATTTTTTCCTTATCTCATAGTGTCTTAGCTCAAGGCTTTGGAGAGGTGCTGGATTTCATTTTTTGTGGCTAGCTTAGTGAAGCTGTCATGTTTTTTTGCTTAGCTTCTCAGCCTCGAAGTTAATAGTTCTTAAATAATACCTTCAGGGAAGAATGCTCATGTACTCAACTCACCCTTTTGTAGTTTCTTTTCTTGAATTTTGACCCCTTGATTTATCACTGCCTGATACTTGAAAGCAGACTTTTTTTTCTTGAGGTAGTTTTTTTCACATTTCCCCAGCTAGAAGGTGGATCTGCTGTATCTAATCACTGGAAGTGGAAAGTTACTGGTTGCTTTTTTTTTTTTTTTTTTTTGAGACAGGGTCTTGCTTTGTAGTTCAGGCTAGCTCTCAGCTCACTATGTAGCCCAGGCAAGCCTGGAACTCAGCAATCCTCCTGCCTCTGCCTCCCGAGTGCTGGGATTACAGACGTGAGCCACCATGCCCAGCTGGTTGCTTTATTTTTAATGCTTTAAAAATAAAGGTTTTGAAATTTTGAGTGGATTTGAATCTTTCTCTTTTCTTACTGCCATCTTTTTAAATTTACTCTTTATCTTTTAAAATTGTTGGTTGGGGAGCTGGACATGATGGCACATGCCTGTAATCCCAACATTCATGGGGCTAAGGCAAGAAGATCCCCATGAGTTCTCAGCCAGCCTGGGCTTCATAATGAGTTCAAGGCCAGCATGAACTGCATAGTGAAACCCTGTCTCAAAAAAAAAAAAAAAAAAAAAGTCAGTTGGCTATGGACACAGTTTAAATAGTGTCAACTCTTGTAGCAGTTAGCCATCTAGAGTTGTAGGTTATAGTTCAAGGAGATATTTTGGTCTTTAACGTCATGAAAATTAATTACTATAATTTGGAAAGTCATGTTTTGGCATCTAGGTAATATCAATGTATGAACTTTTTTTTTCTTCTTGAGAGTGGACCCTTCATACCTCACACTAAGCCACACCCCCAGACCTTTTTTAAATTGAATTTTGTAATTTTGGAGATTTGGACTAAGCTATGTCTCCATGACTTTCTTTTTTCTTTTTTTAATTTTGAGACAGGGTCTTGCTAAGTTGAGTAAGTTATCCGATCTGGGTTTGAATTTGTAGTCTTCCTGCTTCAGCTTCCCACAGTTTGAGTCTTTTTTAATCATTAACAGTCTTTTTTTTATATATGTATGTGGCTTGGTGATTAAATCTGTAGCCTCACATAGCTAGACAAGCCATTGTACCATACTGCGGAACAAAATCTTTTTATATTTTAACTGACATTTAAGATACTCTAAATTTATGTGAAGTACAAATGGGTTTTATCCCAAGTTACTTGAAGACAAAGCTGCATTTTTAATTTGGTGTATAAATCCTGTATGTACTGAGTGCCTTCAGAGCCTAATATCTAACAAACAACTTTAGATTAGGACTGAGACTTATTTCACATACTGCAAGTATTAAAAATAAAGTAAGTCATGGGCCGGAGATTTAGCTCAGTGGTTCCGGCGCCTGCCTCACAAGCACAAGGTCCTGAGTTCGATCGGTAACCACATACAATGCTGGGCGTGGAGACTCACACCCACCAGCAATCATTACCACATACCACAGTGCTGGGCGTGGTGGCTCGCGCCTGTAATCCCAGCACTCGGGAGGCAGAGACAGGATTGCTGAGTTCGAGGCTTGCCTGGGCTCCACAGTGAGCTCAGGGCCAGCCTGAACTACAAAGTGAGAACCTGTCTCAAAAAAAAATAAAAGAATAAAGTAAGTCAGTGTGTGCCTGTATGTTTGGTTGTATATGTAGATGTCTCTTGGTGGTGGAAATCAAATAAAATGCTACATAAAAGACTGACTTTATTTTTTAAAAGGTCAAATTAGTGAATTAAAAATTTTTTTTAATTTAAATTTTTTATTTTAATATAATAAAAATGGATATTAATAAAGAAAATGTAAAAATAACATATGAAAAGTAAAACAAAATTTCATTACAAAGTAGCTATGGAATAACAGTGGTTAATGTACTGTATTTTGTAATTTTTTTACCCCCAAACTGGGGATTGAACTCAGTGTCTTGTACTGGCCGGGCAGGTGCTGCACCACTGAAGTACATTTCCAGCTGTGCATCATAATCCTAAAAGAGTTGCTGAAATGTCACGTGCAGTATGTGCTATAGACAAAAAAGTCTCTTACAGAAAGAAACAAACACGTAAAAGGACAAAATTTTCTTTTCAGTGAACAAAAATAACCAGATATGGTGGCTCATGCCTATAATCACAGCACTTAGGAGGCAGAGGCAGGAGAATTGCTATGAGTTTGAGGCCAGCCTGGACTACATACTAAGTTCAAGGTCAGCCTGAACTACAAACGAGACCCCCGTCTCAAAAAAAAACAAAATAAACTACTTTTCAACTACTTTTGATATTCCTTTTTTACTTTATTCTGTATCAAGTCTTATTTTGGAATTAGGTGTGAATTGACACATTTTTGGGGGACTGAGATGCTAAGGACTTTATCTGGGGCCTTTTGCATGCCAAGTGCAGACTCTAATACTGAGTACACCCCAATCTCAACAAACCTTTTTGTTTTTTTGAGGGGATAGGTGTTGGAGCCGTTCTTTGTAATGTAGCATGAGTGCAGCCATAGATAGTTTACAAATAAATGCATATGGGTCTGTTTAAATAAAACCTTGTTTATGGAAATAGAAATGTGGTTTTCATATAATTCCTGATTATAATGTTAACCTTCCCTGATTCCCCCCATGTCACTTAAAATGATAAATTTTTTCTAAGTTCTACTATTCAGTATAAAAATAGGCAGTAATGCCTACCTCTCTAATGGAGTACCTTTTCCTGAGCCACTTATCAAATTATGCAAGGAGTTTTCACAAGTTTTAAATTATAGGGCAGATGTTTCTTTCCTTTTTAATAGGAAAAAAACCTGGGATCAAAATTGTTACCTCTGTTCACGAGTGCAACTAGTTTAGCTGAGATTATTTAAATTTTTAAAAAATTGTGGTAAAGTCACATGACATAAAATTTACCATCTTGATTATTTCCAGGTTCTATAGTGCTGAATTTATTCATATTATTATGTAACTTAGCTCCAGAACTTTTCATTTTACCAAACTTTCCATTAAATAACTCCCTTTCCCCCTCTCTTGCAGGCTCTTAGCCACCACCATACTTTGTCTTTATGAATTTGACTGTTCTCATATAAGTGCAGTAATATACTATTTGTTTTTTTGTGAACTTGCTTAACATAATGTCTTCAAGCTTCATTCATAAATATGTCAACATTTACTACTTCTTTAAGGTGGGTAATCTGTAGAACATACTCATGTTTTGGTGGACACTTAAGTTCCTTCTCTGTCTTATATTGTGATTAGTGCTTCAAATGGTTATGCAAATATCTCTGAGACCTTTTTTTCAGTTCCTTTGAATATGTACCTGGAGGTGAGATTGCTGGACAACAGTAATTCTGTGTTTAATTCTTTGAGAAATAGCTGCTATTGTCTTTTTTTCCCATAGCAGCTCTACCATTTATACTCCTAATAACAGCAGTTTCTTTACATCCTTTTTGGATAATAGCCATCCTATTGAGTCTGAGGTGATAACTCACTGTGATTTTAATTTTCATAATGATAATATTAACGATTTTGGCTTTTTAATATTTTTTGTTCTAAGATCATAATTATATACTTTTATGAGGCACAGTGACATTTTGATATATGTTCACAGCAAGGAACAGTTAAATCATGCTAATTAACATTTATTACCTCCCTTTTTTTCAGGGAGAGTAAATTTGCAACTATTTTGAAACATATATTGTTAATTGCAGAAACTCTGTGTCTTTTGATCAATATTTTCCCCACCATCTCTGGTAAGCACCCTTCACTTTCTTATAATGCACCATTTTAAAACATGTTTTATTAATGCTAGCTAGTATTTCTTGAAGATGGAGTTTATTTTGGGGAGTTGCTATGGACACTTACCATATCTTAATCTATTTCAATCTCATTATCTTCATTTCTATTTCCTCCTCCTTCTCACTTGTCCCATTACCCATCTGCAGAAATCTATCTCCTGGTTTCCTGTCTTTTCTCCTCTATTTATTTTGTTAATTTATGCCTTTTTTTTAAGGGTTCTCACAAAAGAAAAAAATTCACCTTTCTAAATTGGCTAATTTCACTTATTTATTTAGTGATTTCTGTTTCCATCCATTTTTTTACAAATAACATGGTTTAATTCTTTATGGCTAGTACTATTATATATATACACTTGTGGATGGACATCCATTCCACAGCTTAGCTGTTGTGCACTGAGCTGGTGTAATCATGGTAATACACATATCACTATAATATGAAGTCCTTGGAAATATGCTCTAGTGGTATAGGTAGGTCAAAAGATAGTTCTGTATTAAGTCTTTTGGGGATTTTCCATACAATTGTAGTAGTTTATATTTCCGTCAACAGTGTACAATGCTGTACAGTTCTTGCCAACTTTCTTTCTTTCTTTTTATTTTTTTTTGTATTCTTTATAGTCTTTCTGACTGGAGTGAGATGGAATCTTTGGTGTAGCTTTAATTTGCATTCTGTTTGCTAGATATATATTGAGCATTTTTTTCATAATCTTTTTGACCATTTGAACTTCTTTTGAAAAGTATCTATTTAGTTCAATTGCCTACTTTTTTAAATTGCACTCATTTTTGGAGGGTTAATATTTTTTTTTGAGACAGGGAAGAGGGTTAATATTTCTTAAAGTTTTTTTTAATTTAAAAATTAATCAGAAGAATAGCCCAGATTTTCTCAGTCAGTGGAGAATTGACTCTATTCATTTACTGTGAAGAAGCTTTTTAATTTAATGTAATTCTATATATTGATTAAACATTATTTCCTGTATTTGGAGTCTTGCTCAAGAACTGTTTGGCTGTGCCTGAGGTTTTGTTTCTCTTATGTTGTCTTTCAGTGGTTTCAGTGCTCTGGTTTTATATGTAGGTCTTTTGTTTATTTTGATTCTTTTTAGTACAGGAGATAGATAGATAGATAGATAGATAGATAGATAGATAGATAGATAGATAGATAGATAGATAGATAGATAGATAGATAGGTAGGTAGGTAGATATAGATAACACTATTATAATATATAACAGAAAATAATGTATGTATGTGGAAATAAATAAATAGTTCCCTGTTGGTTAGGATGAACATTTCTAAGCAGCTTGTTAGTGTTGCTGTCTACAGGTCAGTGTATTCAGAGTTTTTAGTATTTTTGCAGACCTAGGTTTGGAGTTGGAGTTACTTACTTTGGTAGGTCTCAGCCCTGGATGCTCAGGCTATGTGCCTGCCACAGCCTCCAGAAAAGCCCCCACCTTTTGTCTAGTCATCTGCACAACTTAGTTCCAGGTGGAGTGCAGTTATCCTTGTCTCTTTCCACCCTGAGGTTTTAGCAGTGTCTCAGGGTTGGAAAGGCACAGCAAGCACCTGACACCCTTTCTCCTTCTCCTGTGAACGTGCAGGCCAGCTCCCATTTTCCCTGGATTTCCCTCAGGCTTGTGTTTCCCACTGTGCTTGGCGCAAGGTGAGGTGGGAGGCAAAAAGCTCAATCCTTGGCTGTCTCTTCGTATCTCTTTGCCCCGCCTCATTTCCTAGGTGTCTCCCTAGGCTATTCGCCCTAGTGCACCTTGCATTGGAGGCAGAAGCTTGAGTCTGGACTCTGTTGGCCAGCAGTGACAACTTGTAGGCTCAGCTCAGTCCTGCATGTTTCTCTCTTGCTTGAAATTCCCACAGTCCTGGGATCCAAGTAAAAGTTCTGATTTGCAAAGTATAATAGAGAAGCTAAACATTCCATAATTTGTTTTTTAAGTACATGAACATCAACCTGGCAAAATAAAATATGTATAATGTGACAGAAAAGATACAGGAGTGATTTTTACCTGTCATACAGAATTATTCAGTCATATCTTGCCAATATAGTATAATCAAATAGTTTGTTAAGCAGGTAAGTTTAGAGTTACAATGCTGCACAGAATTTAGGCTTACCTAGTTCATCAAATTGATTATGCCATGTCAGGCAAATGCGATTTCAAGGGTTTTTTTTTTCTTTTACTCTGTTTTCCTTCATATTCATAGTTGCAGGGATAGTGAGTTGCAGGGATGTCTTGTTCTTCATTTAGGCTCAGTCATGTAGAATAGTGGTGATCGTGTAAGTCTTAATGAATTCTTCAGATGGTCAATGAAAGCAGTTTTTCCCATCTTCTATATTGTTTCTGTCCTTTCTATGTTGAACTGTGCTTTCTTCTTTTTTTCTTTTCTGTCGATAGGTAAACAAGCCAAAATAGTACCCATTGAAAAGCTTTAATGGAGGGAAAGCTGCCTGCGGGGTTGCCTCGAACAGTGTTGAGAGAGGACTTTGGGAAGTGAAGTGGGGTTTTTATGGGAAGATGGGGATTTGGAGAGCATTGTGTTGATTCGGGATTGGCTTGCCCTGGGTGGCAGGTTAGAGAGTTACCAGATAGGCAGCCTTTGGCACATGAAAAAGGCCATTTTGGGTCTGGAACAGTGTAGGGATGCATGGTAAAGGGAGCATTTTAGATCTGGCACAGTATAGGGGCCCTTTTGTATGGTGGTAACTCTAACACCATCTTAGGAGTTTGCTGATGATAATGAACCATTGCCCGTAGAACAGGTGTGTCATTGACTCTCATTCCTTATTGCCATGTAAATAGGATAAAAATGGGTGAAGGGAGAAACTCATTATTGTTATTTCTGATCTTTGCTTCTACAACATAGTCATTGTCTTCATAAAAAAACTCATGGTAGTCTCCCCAAAACAAGTTTTCCAGGATTGCTCAGTTGTACTACAGTTGTACTACCAACTGTCCATGTGTATGGAGAAAGATTTTCCTTTCCTTTTCAAATTCAGTCTGCCACCTCTTGGGTACCTTTCTGATCTGCTATTGCTCTAGTTCAAGCTACTGTTAGCTCTTACTTGCATAAGTGCAGGGGCTACCGAATGGTTATCTGTGTATCTCATTAGGCAGAAACATGGAAATTAAAGTACTTTCCCAAGTAGCAGCATTTAATTTTCTATCTGACTGGAGCAGCTCAACTTCTATTCTTTTTGTTTTCATTCGTCTATAGTTTTATATATTGAGGTATAAGAAATCACTGTTCATTTGTATCATGTTATTGTCTATTATATGCTAAGAGGAGTTTACCTGTGTATAGCGTTAATCTTCATGTTAGTAAATGAAACATTTATTTCCCTTTTAGGAATAAGGAAATATCTGAAAAGGCTGAGAATAAGTGGCAGAGAAGTAGTTTATTTATTTTTAAATTTTCTTAGATTGCATTTTTTTTCCAGGTTGAGAACTTGGGGATGCCTAAAAAAGTGCTTTTATTGATTCAAAAAAAGTCTTTTAATATGTCTTTAAACACCTTGGCATTTTCAGTGAACAAATATTGTAAAACCAAAAATACTGTTCTTCTGGAGTTTCTCTTAAGAGGAAAATACTGGTTTATGGATGTGGCTGTAGACTAAAAATGACTGGTCGGGAACTTCAGAACTGTGAGCATATGCCTGTTCTGGCAAGGGGAGATCTGTAACCTTAACTTACCTGGACTCTCTCACCTCCAACAGCAGCACAATCTCTAAGTCTTTCCTGCAGCTATGAACATGGTGCCTCACTAGTGTTAAGTGTTCTGTCAGCCCATCTGGGTTTGGCCTTACTTTTTCAGGTGTTCCCAAGGCCACTTCCACATTCACGTATTTGCTAGAAGGACTCATGAAATTTAGCAGGTAGTATACTCAGGACTGAGATACATTACAGTGATAGTAAGAATTCACAGCCAGATCCTAAGGGCAAAAACCAAAGAGTCTGGAATCAGTAGCTGGCTCCTTATGTCTTTATTCTTCACAAGAGGGCTCACACCAACCGTACTTTTTTCTTTCTTGGGTGAAAATGAAGCAACACATATCCAGAGGAAATTCTTTGTACTAGGGCTTTCAAAAAATAGCAGCCTCGGACCGGAGGGTTAGCTCAGTGGTTCTGGCGCCTGCCTCGTAAGCACAAGGTCCTTCTGAGTTCGATCCCCGGTAACCTCATACAATGCTGGGCGTAGAGACTCAGGCCCACCAGCAATCAGTACCACATACCACAGTGCTGGACGTGGTGGCTCACGCCTGTCATCCCAGCACTTGGGAGGCAGAGGCAGGAGGATTGCTGAGTTCAAGGTTTGCCTGGGCTACATAGTGAGCGCAGGGCCAGCCTGAACTACAAAGCGAGACCCTGTCTCAAAAAAAAAAAAAAATAGCAGCCTCAGTTCTGCTATGTTAATACTTTTATGCTTTCGTACCTAATTGACTCTGCCTGGAGATTGTGGGGTAGGCCTGGAGAGAGAGGAAATACCATTGAAATTTACATAGCATCTTTCCTACTTTGCTTTGAGAGTTGGTGTTTTAAGGATATGATCCTAAATTTGGCAAAGTCATCTCAACAATTTGGTTGAAACACTATTTTCAGTAGCAAGAAATTAGAAACCCCTTCAATTACCAGTTTTAAAAGGATATGAAATATGTTGCTGTATACTCATTTATGTAGTGTTAGGTAGTTGTGAAAATAATCAAGAAAACATGTCTTCATATAGAAGGTTGATTTTGTATAATTGGAAAGGACACAAGAAAGCAAAAGATCTTGATAGTAATGTCATACAACTTTCCCAGCTCTGAAATTTGCCAATGCTTTTAAAACACAAATTTCCTCACACAAAAAAATAAGAAAAGTTAATTTTTATTAGGAAAACTTTCAAGTATTTGTTAAAGTAGGGTGGATTTGGCAGTTGACTCTGTTGTATCACCACATAGCTTTGACAGCCATCAGTTTTAACACAAAAGTTTTTGTTCTTTTTAGGGTTTTAATTATCTTAAAACCCAGGTATTTATAAATACATTGAAAAGTGTTATTAAATCTGCACTGTCTTATTAGAGTTCTAACAGCAGCATGTATGAGCTTATACAAACACACTTATGATTACCTGACTCTTGTTTTTTGTGGCAAAGAATGACATCATTTTCATACTTAACATCATTAGGGTTTTATTCGGGGCTAACATTTTTCAAAAATAGAAATTTCTTTGGGAGAGAGGGTGAGTTGGGTAACTCCTGAATTTTCAAAAACTGTATGATTGCCAGTAAAGAAAAACAATCTCTGCCAGACTGTGGTGGCACAGGCCTATAATCGTAGCATTCTGGGAGTCTGAAACAGGAGGATGTCAAGTTCAAACCCAACATGGATAATTTAACAATTGAGACTGAGAACATAGCTAGTGCAAAGGCCCTGGATTTAATTCTCAACATAGTACAGGGTACTGAGAACCCCCAACAAACTGATGGGTGGAAGTTTTGTTGTAAGCTATTCTTTCATTGTAAACAGCACTTCAGCAAATGACAGATATGTCACATCGTGAATTTTCAAGGGATGTTTTTTTTTAAGGTAGTTTCTCACTGTGTAGTTTTAGTACTTGTGGTAGTCTTCCTCTCTCAGCCTCTTGAGTACTGGAATGTTAGATATGCTACACCAGGCCCAACTCAAGGTGTTGTGTTGTATTGTTTTGGTAGGATAAAATGATTAAAAATGTAGGTGTTAAAACATCTTTGAATTCCAGGAGTTACTAGAAAGCATAATTGACAACAACTAAGAAAAAAGACTGGAAGAAAATGTCAGAATGTTGACATTGGTTATCTTTGGACAGTAGGATTTATGGATAAGGTTTTTGACTTGATTTTTGATATTTTTGTAATTTTTCTTTCTGTTAGCAATTTTTGGGTTCATACTATAGGACTAAAAAGAAAGAAGTGAAAAACAGTCAATGAATATATATTCATAAAATGCAAAAATCCTCAAGATACTGGTGAACAGAAAGATTGTACATTATGAGCAAGTAGAATTCATTTCAGGGACACAGGGATGGTTCCTTATATGCATATCAATAAATGTAATATGTACATATTACATAACAAACAAGCAAGGACAAAAATCACATGATTATCTTAGAAGAAGCAGAAAAGGCATTTGACAAACTCCAGCATTCATTCATGTTAAAAACCCTGAGGAAAACTAGAATAGGTCTGTATCTTAACATGAGAAAAGCCATCTATGGCCAACATCATACTAAACAAGCTGAAAGCTTTCAATGATGAAGAATAAGATAAGGATGTCTGCTGTCACTTCCTGTTTAGTATATGTGTTCAAGCATTAGCTAGACAAAAGAAATAAAAGGGATACAGATGGGAAAGAAAGAAGCAGGTTATTATTATTTGCAAATGACATGATCCTCTACATAGAAGATCCCAAACATTCCACCAAAAACTCCTAGAATTAATAACCAAATTTAGTGTTGTATCAGGATACAATGTCAACACTTAAAAATCAATAGTGTGTCTGGGCATAGTAGCACAGGGCTGTAATCCCAGCACTTAGAAGGCAGAGGCAGGAAGGTTGCCATGAGTTTAAGGCCAGCCTGGGATACTGAGTTCAAGGCCAGCCTGAATTACATAGCAAGACCCTGAAAAAAGTCAATAGCATACCTGTATACCAAGCATAAACTCCCTGAGAAAGAAATTAGGGAAACAGTACTTTTAACAATAGAATCTAGAAAAGTGAAATACTTAGGAATTAACCAAGGAGATGAAAGACATCTACAATGAAAACTGTAGTACTTTGAGAAAAGGAGAGCTAATAGAATATCAAGGGAAAAAACTAAGAATTAAATTGTGTCACATACTGATACACATTCCCAATGTTGAGTGTGATCATGATGTGTATATACAGTAAAGATAAAAAAAATTTTTTTAATCAGAAAAAAAAAGGATAGATATCCCCTGTTTCTGGATGGACAAAACTAGTATGTCAAAATGGCTCTACTTCTAAAATTGTTACACAGGTTTAATGGAGTCCCAATCAGAATACCAATACCATTCCTCACAGAACTGCAGAAAACAACCCTAAAATTCATATGGGACTAAAAGAGACCTAGACTAGCAAAAGCAGTTCTGGGCAACAGGAGCAAGGCAGGGAGATCACAGTCCCACATCTCAGTACACTGTGAAGCTACAGTGACCAAAACTGACTGACTAAATATATAATCAAATCAAATCATTATCAATGGAACAGAGTAGAGGATGCAGAAGCAACTCCAGCTACCTTGTCTTTGACAAAGGGGCCAAATCCTTTTGATCCAGGAAGAGTACAGGTAGCTCCTAAAACTGCTAGATGTCAGATATGCCAAGTTTGTATTTCCTGAAGTTAAAGAATGAATTCTAAGGAATATTGGAGGTTAAGAGTAAGAAAATTTTGGGGGGAATAGGAATGGGGAATAAGAAAGACAAGAAATGCCGGGTGTGGTGGCTCACGCCTGTAATCCCAGCACTCGGGAAGCAGAGATAGGAGGATTGCTGAGTTCGAGGCTTGCCTGGACTACATAGTGAACTCAGAGCCAGCCTGAACTACAAAGCAAGACCCTGTCTCAAAAAAAAAAAAAAAAAAAAAAAAAAAAAAAAAAAAAAAAAAAAAAAAAAAAATCCTACAAGAAAGACAAGAAGGGCCCTGAATGAGTAGTCAGTAAGCCCACTTTTCCAAGGAAGTTTTATAGATTAAAAGTCACAAGAGGTTAGTGCAATGTGGGTAAAAATCAAATTCCACTAATAAGATTACAAGTATATTTGCCTAGATAATACTGACCCAATAGTAACAAGGGTATATGGGTGACATCACTAATCTTGATCCATGATCTATAGGCTTAGTCTTCTTGGTTTTGGTCTATTTTAGTAGGTGTGAAAAGATGGCCCACCTTCAATAAGATAATTATCTATAGGGAAAGTGCAAAAGAATGTTATCAATCTCTAGCTTCTGTTCATTCCTTAGGGAAGTATGCAGATGTGGCCAACGTGACTTTAATCTTCAGGTGGGCCTCTAACACAGCTGGGATATTCTCAACCCCTGTTTTGACTTCCTCGAGGGGCTACCCCTGACTGCTACAGTATTTCTACTTGATTTAGCTGTTTATATAATTTTTTCCTGGAGGGAAGAGATACTGTTTAACAGATGATGCTGGGGGCTGGAGATTTAGCTCGGTGGTTCTGGTACTTGCCTAGCAAACGCAAGGTCCCTGGTTCCATCCCTGGTAACCACATACAATAATAGTGGGCGTGGTGACTCACGCCCACCAGCAATCAGTACCACATACCACAATGCCAGGCGTGGTGGCTCATGTCTGTAAACCCAGCACTGGGGAGGCAGAGGCAGGAGGATTGCTGAGTTCGAGGCTTGCCTGAGATACATAGTGAGACCCTGTCTCAAAAAAAAAAAAAATGGTGTTGGGAAAACTAGCTATTCAGGTACTGAAGATTGAATCTAGACCCATATCTCTTACTGTACACTAAAATAAAATCAAAATGAGTTAGAGATATATAGTATATCCTTGTGAAGTCACAGTGCAGAGTTTGTGGTCTTAGTTGATCATGGATTTTTCTTTAGAACCTAACTAATAATTATTTGAGAAAAACCTCTATAACTTCTTGGAACCTTCAAATGCCCTGCACCTTGTAAGGCATTATTAGCACAGTATTTTGTAGGACACATAGCATATTCAGAGTTTTAAACTGTAAAAATAGGGATTTTTCTGACCATCTCTGGAATTTATAGTTTTCCACAATTAATGGGTGCTATAGGAATGTAACCCTATGTGAGGGCACCATAAACATTAGAACAGAAACTCTAATCTGCTGGAAGACAAAATAGGTAAAACACTTGAAGATGTAGATGTAGGCAGACTTCATGAACAGAACCCAGTTGCACAAGAAATACCAAAAATCAACAGATGGATTTCATCAAATTGAAAACAGTAAAGGACATCAATAAAATGAAGATACAACCTGTAGGATGGGAAAAATTTTGCCAACTATTCCTCAGACAAAAGACTAATATGTAGAATATATAAAGACCTCAAAAATAATTTAGACCCTTCAAATTCAAAGACCCAAGCAAAAATAGCCATCTGAAGTTAATACACGTTCCTGAGATGAAGAAGTACAAATGGCCAATAAAAACCTGAGAAAATGTTCATCTTTGCTGGCCTTTGGAGAAATGCAAATTACAACAATGAGATTTCATCTCACTCCAAGGAGAGTGGCTGTCATTGAGAATTCACCCAGTGACAAAGACTGGCAAGGCTGGGAGCAAGTGGAGGAGCCTTTCTTTGTTGTTGGTGAGAGTGTAAACTGGTACAACCATTATGGAAATTAGGAATGAGGTTCTTCAGAAAATTAAAAATAGAAATTCCACTTTACTCAGCTGTTCTCCTTTCAGGTATCTTCCCAAAGGAGTTAAAGATCTTGAGCTACATAGTGAGACCCTGCCTGGGGCGGGGGGGACAGAGGGAGAGAGAGAAATAGAGGGAGGGAGGAAAATATAAAATTTGATATGTCACTATTTTGAAATGATTATTTGTTTTTGGAAGACTATAGTGTAACTTTGAGGGCCAACCAAGCATAGAAGTTTAACACTTTGAGTTTTGTACTTTGTCTTGAAAGCTTTTGGATTATATATACACAAAATATAATATATACAATTAAATATACACAAAGATAAATGGCAATGATAGATTAAATATACACAAAGATAAATGACAGTGACACAGTTCAAATACTGTTCAAAAATGACAGTTACAACCATTTATGGAGACACTAGTGTTGATTACACCCTGGACTATTTTCATCATTGTATATAAGATTGAATCATATTGAGCCTGATTAATTGCTTTGTTTTGCTTGCTTTCTTGCCTTCCTTCCTTCCTTACTTCGTTCCTTCTTCTCCCTTTCTCTCCTCTCTCCTCTCTCTCTGTCTCTCTGTCTCTGTCTCTCTTTTTCTCTTTCTCTCTTTCTCTTTTTTTTCCTGCAGTGCCAGGGATCAAATTTGGGCCCTTGTGCTTCCAAGGTAGGCAGGGTACCACTTGAGCTAAATCCCTGGCCCTAGGTAGAAAATGGCTGCATATCTGTAGTTTCATTCAGTTTAACCTGTAAACAATAATTTTTCATTCTTTGTTCAAATTGATACAGTTAACTTGTGCATTTATAATATATTTACTTGGGGCATTTCCATTAAGATTGTAAGTAAATACTAATATTTAAAATCTTCAGTTATTTTAAGGGAATAAGGTAAGTTCATCATTGGAAATATGTCTGGTAGGGCAGTTTTATGATCTTAATGTGCATAAATACTTCTGTATTTATATCCTAAGCTTTTGGAATTCTCTGAAGACTAACAGCAACTTAGAGATTAGAGGGACAAAGGACATTTTTATTTTCACCAAGCAGGATAATTTGTGTTAAATGTGTCTCTGTGGGCAAGTAGAGTTCTTAAGCAAAGAGTAGTATATTTTGTTAGGAATTGTGTGGATAAAATTTTAGCTTCTCTTCCTTTTTGAAGGCTCTAGCTAGATTAGTTGAAAGTTAACATAAGTTGGGATGTTCTCTTTAATGAAATCTTTGTATTGTTTTCTCAAATTACTCACTTGCCAGACAGTGGAAGTTCCTTATTTTAGTGGAGCTTCATAATATTATTTAAAAATTACTGTCTTCTAGGAACCTCCAAGAGCTTACATGTATAGTCTTAATAAATTCACATAATCAGTTAACTCTGTACCCTCCTCGGGAATGATCTTCTGATGTAGATTGTAATTACCATGATTTTACAATAAGAAGTGCATTGGCTGTAGAGCTGTGGCATAAAGCCAGGCAACCTGGGCTCTTAACTGTCAAGTAATGTTGCTACAGTAAATGTCTGTAGAAATCCATTTTAGGAATCTTGCAAGGGTCAGAGAGATGATGTTGTTGAAATAATATAGTGGAGCCACTGTAGGAACACTTACAAATTCTGCCCTTTTGCTTGAATATGTAGGTAGTATTCAGTTTTAACTTCTTATGTCTACAGTACACGCAGTATCCTTCCTGGTCAGATTTACTTTCTGCTACAGATGGAATATTCTGTATTCCTTCCCTCACCCTGCATTATTGGCATAGAATAATAGGCCAAGATGTATCTCAGATCAATAAATCATCACAGTCCTTTTTTTTTTTCTGGTGGTACCAAGGATTGAACTCAGGCCCTTGTGCTTCCAAGGTAGGTGCAGTACCACTTAAGCTAAATCCCCAGCCTCATCACAGTCCTTTTTTTTTTTTTGCGATAGGGTCTCGCTTTGTAGGTCAGGCTGGCCCTGAGCTCACTATGTAGTCCAGACAAGCCTTGGACTCAGCAATCCTCCTGTCTCTGCCTCCCGAGTGCTGGGATTATAGGCATGCGCCACCATGCCCGGCACTGTGGTATATGGTATTGATTCCTGGTGAGCATGAGTCTCCACACCCAGCATTGTATGTGGTTACCGGAATCGAACACAGGACCTTGCACTTGCGAGGCAGGCACCAGAACCACTGAGCTAACCCTCCAGCCCCCACAGTCCTTTTTTTTTTATAGTACATATCAAATTGTTACCTTGGTGCTATGAGAATTTAGGAGACAGGAGAGTATTGGGACTTCTCACTTTTTCATTTCCATATTTTTTATTTCAGAAAGCATCTGTTATGTTAACAAGGAGAAAAGATATCAAACCAAAAAAGATTCATGAATAATTAGTACTTACAGACAAGATACTATTTAACTTTGTAGTGAGGAGAGGCTAATTACAAGGTCAGATTTTACCAACTTCCTACTTTGGAGTTATCTTGGAGGATTCGCTTCTTCCTATCTAGTTAAATCCATGCTAATCCTCTCTTTTTCTCTCCCTGCCTTTATGTGATACATACACACTCATACACTCACAATTCATACTCTTCTTTATCAATTCTTCTTTTGGAATAGAGTTTCTTGTGGAGTAGATACAACCTTAACAAAAGATACTGTGGCTCAGCACCTCTCCATGTCATTTTTCTTTAAAATAAGGACTAACGTTAGTATAGAAATATTATAAAAATATGTGCATGTATATATAGATGTGTGTATGTTTATGTAAACATGGAGAGAGGTCACCCTCGGCCTGTACCGGGGATTGAACTCAGGACCATGCACTTGCAA
The DNA here is from genome assembly GCA_004025085.1 of Thryonomys swinderianus. Taxonomy (NCBI): domain Eukaryota; kingdom Metazoa; phylum Chordata; class Mammalia; order Rodentia; family Thryonomyidae; genus Thryonomys; species Thryonomys swinderianus. Next base: position 28,130 of record PVIC010009663.1, read on the forward strand.
GGGAGGCACAGTGCCACAGAGAGAGATAAACCAGCCCAAGAGAGATTTTGTTTTAAATTGATTTTATTGATACATTTAATATACACATCATGATCACATTCAACATTGGCAATTTGTACCAGTATATGACATGACTTAGTAGTAAATTATAAGCATGAGTATAGAAGAAGGGGCACTTGGTCAATTTTGTTGTTACTGCATTAAAACAAAGAAATTAGGCATGGATGTGTATTTTATTCTATCTACTGAGGAATTCTGACTCTAGAAAAAAAAATGAAACGTGATGTATATTAATATTCTGATATTTACTATGCACTTGTATGTTAACCTACATATATGCTTATAGTTATTGAATATTTCCTGACAGATTTAGGTCAACATAAAAACTTACATTAACACTATGAAGTATGTACTTTTATAATCTCTATATTACATATAAAGAAATTAAAACATAGAAAAGTTAAGGGACTTGGCTAAACTTACACATCTTATATGTGTTTACTGTTGATAAAAGAAAAATTAGTTTAGACTTTTTATTAATAAAAAAAATTGAGATTGGGCCAGAGATTTAGCTCAGTGGTTCCAGCGCCTGGCTAGCAAGCACAAGGTCCCTGGTTCAGTCCCTGGTAACCACATATAACAATACTGGGCATGGTGACTCACACCCAGAGCAGTCAGTACCACGCCTGTAATCCTAGCACTCAGGAGGCAGAGGCAGAAGGATAGTTGAATTCAAGACTTGCTTGGGCTACATAGTGAGAGCCTGTCTCAAAAAAAAGATTTTTTTCATTCTTTAAGATCTTGACAGTATAGAGAAACAGAAACTCAGTTTACCACTGATGCAGGCTGTAGTTCCGTAATCTGGACTTTTTATCTCAGTGTATCTGAATCTTTTGCTGTATGCATTAAAGTGTAAGTGCTTAAAATAACCAGGGATGTTAAAAAGATAGATGAAATGTTAATCTGATTTAGAGTGATTCTAGAACAGACCTATCTTCCCTATCACAGGCTTATGTAATTGAACATAAAATTCTATACTTTTGTGACTACTCTTTTTAGTCACTTGTGTAAAATACTTGATGTATATGTATCCCCATGTGTTAAATATATAAACACATATTTATATAGCTGTGTGTAGATAGATATGGCCCAGAGATAGAGTTTGATGAATCAAAATAAAGCCCACAAACATACATATATTTGTATGGAATATGATAGATGACCAGAGAAGTATTTTAAATCAGTAGGCAAAAGTTGAATTACTGAGAAAGTACAGTGATTTTCCTTGGGAAAAGAAATATATGTATGTATTTGTGTGTGTGTGTGTGTGTGTGTTTTGTGTATGAGAGAATTTAAAAATGAATTAAAGCTCTAAATGTTAGTATCTAAATATTAATAATTAGAAAAATGTAGGACTTGTTTTTATTAAGTTTATGTGAGAGAAAGGTTGTTATATGACAGCTCATTTTTAATGTTCATTAACTGCCCCAAAATTAGAATATTTTATTTCAAGATAGGAAATAAAATTGTGGAATAAATAATGAAATACAGCGTAGTCAACAGAAATGATAGCTGTTTTCACTAAATATGTGGTACAAAATCTATGAAAGCTCTGGGGTGGCAAGCATGCTCCACCTGCTGGGCTTCTTCCATGTACTTCCAAGTATATTAATTATGGAGCTGTGAAAAGGCAAGATTTATGATACACTTTATCTTACTAAAATATCCTATCATAGTATTTCATTTTTAATAAAAGTGTTCACTGCTTTACCAGGTTTAATATGAAAGGTTACTAAAGAAAAACCTTATATACTCTGTACAAATCAGTTTACCAAGCACAGTATGAAAATCAAATCTGGAATGAATTAACATTTTTGGATTTCAGAAAATTTTAAATTTAAAAGTGTAAATTATGCTTCAGCAGTAGTAGACTGTATACTATTAGGTGTTAGTGAACAAGCTAATTTTTTTTTTTTTTACTTTTTGGTACCAGACAGTTAACTTTTTAAAACATACATCCTAAATATTTTGGGTTTTTTTTTTAACTGTGAAGAAGATGAAGGCTTAGGCAATTAATTAAAAGATTATATAATGAGGGTGGGAGGTTTAGCTCAGTTGTTCAGGTGGCTGCCTTGAGGGCGCGAGGTCCCTGGTATGACCCTGGGTAACCACATACAACAGTACTGGGTGTGGTGGCCACGCCACTGGCAGTCAGTGCCTCATACCACAAGTGCCAGGTTTGGTGGCTCAAGCCTGTCATCCCAGCACTAGGGAGACAGAGGCAGGAGGATTGCTGAGTTCAAGGCTTGCCTGAGCTACATAGTGAGCTCAGAGCCAACCTGAACTACAAAGTGAGACCCTGTTTAAAAAAAAAAAAAAAAAGATTATATAATGAGAAAACATTGTCATAAGGTGGTATAAATACATGTAATGTTGAGTAACCATAACTAATAATATGTTCAAATGCATCATCTTTCCCACCTGAGAAGCTATACTTTTAGAATAGCTAATGTTTTTTGAGTTGGTGAGTTGGAAAGATACTAGAGAAGAAAGAAAATATGTACTAAATAGCACATGACAAAATACTAGGTTCAAACTATGCTTCATTCAAGTTCTTTTACAATTTATTTTCATATACAATGTGATTTCTAATTTAGGCAATGGCAGCTCTTTATATGTCTTTGGTTTGCAGTTGGAAATTTGAGGGGTAGTTTAGTAAGAAAAGTAGCACGTAGCAAAACAATAATACAGCTTCTTTGTACTTTTTTGTCTTTTTCCTGTGCTACTGTCTTTTTGAGGTAGGGTCTCACTAAGCAGTTCACACTAACCTTGAACTCATTATATAGCCCAGCAGTATCTCAGATTGAGTTGGTAATCCCCCTGCCTCAGCCTCCTGAGTGCTGGAATTATAAGTGTGCACCTTTGTGGCAAAATGGTTGTATTTTGGAATAGCATATGCTTTAATAATTGCATGGTTTTAGTATCTTCTAAAATTTTTTCACAGTATAAACTGAACAGTTAACAATTTAATGGATTTTGGCTAAAAAGAAAAATGTTTTTTATTTCCCCCGAAATTTCAGTGGGGTCTTGTGTCAGTAATCCCAGCTCTCTTAGAGGTCAGGGCAGGAGGATCCTAAGTTTGAGGCCAGCCTGAATAATTTAGTAATATCCTGCCTTAAAAGAAAAAAAAAATGTCTGGAAATATAGCTGAGTGATGGACTGCCTAGTTGCTTAATATGCATGAGGCCTTGGGTTCAGTCCTCAATTTAAAAAAAAGATAGTCACTGTAATGGTTGTATAAGAAATAACAGTTTATATTCTTAAATATTTGAGTCTTTTAAAAATATTTTAATCTGGGCCGGAGGGTTAGCTCAGTGGTTCCAGCGCCTGCCTCGCAAGCGCAAGGTCCTGAGTTCGATCCCCGGTAACCACATACAATGCTGGACGTAGAGACTCATGCCCACCAACAATCAGTACCACATACCACAGTGCCAGGTGTGGTGGCTCACGCCTGTCATCCCAGCACTCGGGAGGCAGAGACAGGAGGATTGCTGAGCTCGAGGCTTGCCTGGGCTACATAGTAAGCTCAGAGCCAGCCTGAACTACAAAGCGAGACCCTGTTTTAAAAAAAAAAAAAAAAATTTTTTTTTAATCTTTGAAATATGCTTTTTAGAACAGTAGTCAACAAACTATTTTTGCATTTTATGTAGTTTAAAAAAAGCTCAAAGACCGATACTTTGTGATGTATGAAATTTGCATTTTAGTATCTACTTATGCTCTTACTGAAATAGTCAGGTTTTTTTGCATTACAGTAGCAGAGCTTATTTGCTACAAAGACCATATTTCCCTTTTTTGTTTCTTTGTTTGTTTGTTTATTTTTGAGACAGGGTCTCAATATGTAGTCCAGGCTGGCATTGAACTCATTTTGTAGTCCTGGCTGACCTCAAATTCAGGGCAGTCCTGCCTTAGCCTTCCAGGTACTGGGATTACAGGTATGTTTCACTATGCATGGTTTGTATTTTCCAATTTTGTTCCTCTGCACTGTTCTTCGGTGAATGTATTAGTCACCTTTCTCTTGCTGGAGCAGAAAATAGAAGACAAAAGATATGACAGAGAAAAGCTCTTTACCTAATGGCAACTGGGAAGCAGATAGACAGGGGAGGAGCCAGAGAGGAGAGGGCCAAGGACCAGATGCAGTCCCTGCACTCACTGACACTGACCCAGACATATCCAGAAGTGCGCTCTACTCTTCTCTCATACATCTCTAAAACCAGTCAAGTTGATGGTGTTAACCATCACAGTGCACTACCCATTTCAGTGCTGCGGTTATAACTGACAGTATTTTGAGTGCCACATCTGTTGCCAGTCTCTAATAATATTACTTATTATCAGTGTGTATCTATCATGTCAAAACAAGAAAAGGAAAGGAGAATGGACTTTGAGTTGCCTGCTTTGTGTTTGTGGGGCTAGGAGTCAAACCTGGGGCTTTGTGCAAGTTAAGTGTGTGCTCTGCTGCTGAGCTACACCTCCAGCCACCTGCACAGCTTGCCTTTATGGGGGATTTTGTTGTTTAGATAGCAAGACATGTTCTGATTACATAGTAACATTATAGCTATGGCAGAAATGTAGAATTTATGTTGAAATTTACTTGACTAAGCATATACTACCCTATGCCCAGCTCTCAGGAAAATAACACAAAAATTGGACAACTTGAAATGTAGCATAGTTTCTTCCTAAAAATGAAAATGAGGCTTCCACCAAAACAAGTTTTCTTTGCATTGGCTTGTTAGCTGGACAAGTTGTGCCATTTACTAATGTTAATTGAGTTAATTAAATTATACTCCATTGCAGCAGTCAAAAAATTGTGTCCAGAGAAACTAGAATTGTTTTAAACAATTACTTTTTTTGGCAAGAACAATTGATTTAAGTTGAGGACATTTGGAGCAACAGTGACAGTGAATTATGAAACAAGGAAAATGGTTTACCTGGGTTCTTGTTAAGTGAACAGATGTTATTGATGCTACTCAGTTGTTTATTGAAGGGCTCAGTGTGATGTTTGAAGTGGCAGTAAAATTAACCTAATATTCTTCGTGGAGGAACTATAGACAGTATAAAACACAAGTACAATCTGAAGTAGAATCTGCTAAGATATGTACAGTGAATGGTGATAAAATATACATAAAGCAGAAAAAAGAGTTAGTTGGGCAAAAATGTGGTAAGAGCCTGTAGTTAGTTATGGGTTATTCACCAGCAGGTAATTTACAGACAATATCTGACTATCATTTATTGAATCAGTACTGAATGTCATTCACTGTCATGTCATTCATTAGCTGTGTGAAATTTTGTTAGAAACAGTCTGGATATCTGGACTGTCAGCATCCATAAGGTTTTGATAATTCTTTGAACTAAAAGGTGAGGATGAAAGTTTTCTGAAAAAAAGAGAAATGACCACCCGTAGTTACTGTTTGTCAAGTACAGTACTCTACTGTGTAGTTTGAAAATTAGTTTTTTCCCCTTTAGATTGGGTAATTTAAAAAATGGATTTAACCTGCAATTACAAGGCAAATTGGTGCTTATATGTGCAACTTAAGCCACAGTAAAGTCATTTCAGTGACACTTGGTGTTCGTCACCATAATGTCAAGCTGTTTTGTATACTTCTTATACTATCAAAGAAGTTAGATCTTTATGCCCGCATGAATTTGCATAAAAATATTTTAAGCCTCAAACTATAGTTCCATCAGCATTTTTTGCATATTGATGCAAGTGCAAAGAAAATTTCTTACTTCAAAATCCACTTGATTGTGTAGTTGAGAACTGCTACCTAACCTTTAATTGGAATTGATTAATCCGCTGTGTGATGACATACTGAAAGGCAAATATCAAAAGGAGAATCTAATAGAATTCTGTAACTGCCTTCCAAGTAATACATATACTCAATTAAAATCGTATGCTTCTAGGGCATATCTTGGTGGAAAGACATTTTCAAAGATAAATACATAAATTTCATTACAGATCAGCATTCATGGATGATTATCTGCAATAGTTTTTGATAATAGAAAACTTCAGTAAAGTGAAGTATTATCACCAAAGAAGAATCCTATTCTTTTTACTAGCCAACTTATATTATAAAAATATACTCATCTGGGGGCCGGAGGGTTAGCTCAGTGGTTCCAGCACCTGCCTTGCAAGCGCAAGGTCCTGAGTTCAATCCCCGGTAACCACATATAATGCTAGGCATGGAGACATGCCCACCAGCAATCAACACCACATACCACAATGCCGGACGTGGTGGCTCATGCCTGTAATCCCAGCACTCGGGAGGCAGAGACAGGAGGATTGCTGAGTTCACGGCAGCTTGCCTGGGCACCATAGTGAGCTCAGGGCCAGCCTGAACTACAAAGCGAGACCCTGTCTCAAAAGCAAAAAAAAAAAAAAAAAAATATATATATATATATATATATATACGTATATATACATATATACGTATATATATACACACACACTCATCTGGGTCTGGTGGCACAGGTCTGTAATCCGAATTGAGAGAAAGTAAATAAGGAAAAAGGATTACAAATTCAAGTCCCGCCTGGGCAATTTAACAAGAGCTTGTCTCAAAAACTTAAAGTGGCAAGGGATTGTAAATGATTGAGATATGTTACACACAATTCCACAGAATGAAGTAAATAAAGCCTGGAGATAATTCAGTGATAGTGTCTGTGCCCCCCCACTTATGCTGTGTGTGTGTGTAAAAACTCAGTTTTATCCTGGATTTTATCATTATAGTTTTTAGACCATTTTTTTGGCTTATTTAAATATGTGATTTTGCTGCTTGTACTGCAAGGAGTAAAATATGATTTACCCATTTAAAGATTACAGATCCTTGTTCTACAGCAGTGTTTTTTCAGACGTTAATGCATATAGTAATTACCTGGACATCTTTTTTTAAAATACTTGTTCTGACTCCATTGGTCTGCAGGGGGCCCAAGATTTTTCATTCTCACTTGCATGTTAATTGGCATTGTTTTTTCAGGTCCTTGGACTGCATTTTGATCAGCAGGACTAGAATGCAAGGTTAGATTTCTAGTCAAGAGGGTAACATTTATTAAGCATCTGTTATGTGCCAGGGGTTATTTCAGGGGCTCTTGCATATATTTCCTCTTTTAAAAGTTAAAAAAAAATGGATTAGTATGTATTAATGGGTACAGGCAATGTTGAGCAAGAATTTTTGGTTAGAAAGTTGTCTCTTTGGCTGTAGTTACTTCTAAGAACTCATGTGGGAGGGCTGAGGTCCCAGAGGAAGCTGTATAGTTGTAATAAATAACGGGAAGCAAATTACCTCAATACTGGATTTCCAGTTCAGGGTAGGGCCCAAGGTCCTTGTTTTCCTACTATTTGTCAGTGAACCATCACTGGTCAAGTCAGAGTCGGCATACTGTAGAGCACACGTATGTCTTGCAGGTATTTTCCTCTCGTAGTATCATTTTGCAGTCATCTTCTGAATTAGCCAAATTTAGATGCAGTCCAGTTTTTTAAATTTTAAAAAAAATATTTTTTGGATCGGTGATTTACTTCAGTGATACTGCACCTACTTTGCCAGCATGAGGGCCCAAGTTCAATCCCTAGTACCGCCCAAAAAAAAAAAAAGTCATCTTTTTAGAAGTTGTGCTAAAATATTCATAACTTTTACCATGTTAACCATTTTTAAGTGTATATTTTAGTAGTGTTAAGTACTGTGCTATTAAGGTAGTCACCACAATTTGTCTCTAGAATCTTTTCATCTTTTTCAGCTGAAATTCTATATTCAGTTACCACTAATTCTAGATTCCACTACATCTCCCAAGTTCTGAGAACCACCATTCTATTTTCTGTCTCTGTAAATGTAATTACTAGAAAATGTTGTGTGATATTTGTTCTTTTGTGAGTGGCATATTTATTTTACTTGATTTAGTGTCTTCAGTGTTTGCTACCTTGTAGCATGTGTTAAGATTTACCTTATCTTAAGGCTGAATAATATTCTTTTGTGCATATATACTGTTCTTTATCCATTCATCCATTGATGGACACTTGGGTTGATTTTGTCTTTAGATATCATCAGTAATGTTGCTGTGAGCATTGAATGTACAGATATCTGAGCTCCTGCTTTCACTTTATCTATTCACAAGTAAAATTACTTGTGAATTCTGTTTGCTTTGAGGTATTGCTCTATCTTTTTCCACAGTGTCCACATTATTTTACATTTTCATCAGTTTTCCCAAAGGTCTCCACATCCTTAACTCTATTAGCTTTCTGTTACTATAACACAATACCCAAGGTAGTCACCTTAAAAAGAAGACTTATTTAGAAGTTTCTTTTCTTCTTCCTTTTCCTTCCTTCCTTCCTTCTTTTCTTTCTTTTTCTTTCTTTCTCTTTCTTCCTTCCTTCCTTCCTTTCTCTCTTTCTTTCTTTTTCTCTTTCTTTCCTTCTTTCCTTCCTTCTTCTTTTCCTCCTTACCCCCTTCCTCCCTCCCTCTCTTTCTCTCTCTCTTTCTTTCTTTCTTTTGCAGTACTAGGGATTGAACTCACAGCAGCAGGTGGCAGTGCCCTGAGCTAAATCCCCAGCCCTCTGAAGTTTCATTTCATGATCATTTGGCCTTGTTATTATTGGGCCCTTGGCCAGGTACCATATCATGGTGTGAAGCATGTGTAGAGCAAGTCCCTCACCGTAGGGCAGCTGGCAGGTGAAAGAATGAAAGAAGAGGGACCACAATCCCAGTAACTCCTTTGAGGGCATGCTGCCAGTGTCCTCACTTCCTTCCATTAGACATTACCTTTTAAAGGTTCCAGCACCTTGCAGTCATGTTATTGGCTGGGGACCAAGCCTTCATTACGTGAACCTTTGGGAGACTTTCCAGATTCAAACTACAGCACTTGCAAACATTTTCAAAATTATTATCAAATAGCCAGGCGTGGTGGCTCACGCCTGTAATCCCAGCACTCGGGAGGCAGAGACAGGAGGATTGCTGAGTTCAAGGCTTGCCTGGGCTACATAGTGAGCTCAGAGCCAGCTTGAACTACAAAGCGAGACCCTGTCTCAAAAAAAAAAATTATTATCAAATAACAGCCATCTTAACTGGATGCAAATGGGAAGTACAGTTTGCCTCAGTTGGACGTCTTTTCGCGTGCTGTTGTCCATTTGTTTGTTGCTTTTGGAGACCTTCTGTTCACATCTTACTCATTTTTAAAAATTGGTTTAGTTTTTTGTTGTTGAGATAGAGGACTTTTTATATTCTAAATATTAACCCCTTATCAGATAGGTGGTTTGTAGGTATTTTCTGTATTCCAAGGGTTGTTTTTTATTTCTCTGTTGATTGTATTTTTTTGATGCACAAAAGTTAATTTTGATGAATTCAACTTATTTTTCTTTGATTTTCTGTTCCTTTGGTGTCCAATTAATTATTGCTAAAGTCTATTTTGTGATGCTTTCCTTTGCTTTCTTCTAATAGCTTAATAGTTTTAGATCTTATGGTATTTGTTCTGTCCTGAATGACTTGTTTTAAAGTTCAAGTTCAAGGCTTCAACAGCTTGGGAGGGGCATGTGAATACCAGGTTTTCTTCACACCATTTGATGAATGTCCTTTCCTTGTAGTGATGTAGGTGTTCTTGTTGAATCATTCCATGTGAGAGTTTATCTTCTAGGCTATTTTAACCCTTTGATCTTTATGTCTGTTTTTATCATGGTACCATATGTAGTACTTTAGTTTTAAAATGTGATTTAATGTGTTCAGAGTAATTCTGGGCAAGTGAAGGACTGCTGGTTTTTTTACAAACCAAAAATTCAATAGATTGTAAATTTTAGTGCCAAATTTAAAACTTGCAGACAGTAGGTGTTTGAGAACCTTAAATTTAAGGCCATGGGAATATGAAAAGAACAAAAGTTCATGGATTTAATCTTGGGATATTCATAGTTAAGAGAGAACAGAAAACAGAAAAGTTTTGGTAGAACTTTGAAAACTAGAACTGTGTTTGTTTTACTTCAGTAAAACAGGGAGGAATAGTAGCTTCAGATGTAGTAGCAGGATTTTAAAAAAAGATGCACTAGTCATATTAGGGATAATGTGATATAAGTCATCATCTTTTGGGAAGATTTAAATGAAATTTAAATCCTTCTAAGCTTGAAGTTCAACCTACAGTGGTATCTTAAAAAAGCATAACTGAGAGCAGAGGAAGGCAAGGTGTGAAAGATGCCAAGAGATAGGATACACATGAAACATCTTCTGGATATTAAGAAGAAATGGAATCAAATCAAGAGATGAGAGTTTCTTACACAAAATTATTCTTTTATGTAATAAAAGAAAGAGGAGTGAGTGGAGAAGACATTTGAGAATGGGGAGGTAAATAACCCGACTACTGTCCACCAGTCCTCCATCCAGATGAGGTTGAAAGGGAACTTTAAAAAGGAAAGTGTATAGGAAGTAGTTGTTAAACTTTAGGGGGAGAATGCTAAGATTTGTGGAAAGGTCTAGTCTAGTTTGAAAATGTTTCCCTAGTCCTTCCAAAATTTGAATAATATCCTCTCTGTTCCCTTTGAGAACCAGTCATTTACATTATTTCTAAGTTCTTATCAGTAGAGAATTATTAGGCATAGTTGAAATAATTTTTTAAGAGTTTAGTTGAACTTTAGAATTTAGGTTGTTTATTCTGCATAGTAACAATTATATGAGGGTGCTAACTCCCCATTCTCAAGGTAGTAGTTTTAGTAATAGGTGTTAGTTACCTCAGTGATCTGTTTTAATCTATAAGTGTGTTTTAATCTGTCTAGTGGAAACTTAAAACTTAAAAATGTCAACTGTACAAAGGGTCCTCCATATCTTCAGGTCTCCATCAACAATTTCAGTCAATTTTGGGGTTGAAAATATTTGGGAGAAATACGTTGCATTTGTACTGCACATCTACAACTTTTTGGGCCATTGTTCTCTAAAATATATAAAGACTATTTACCCAGCATTTATACTATATTAGGTATTATAAGTGATCTACAAGTAACTTAAAGATTACAGGAGGGTTTATATGTAAACACTATATCATTTATATAAGGAACTTAACCATCCATAGAGTTTGATATCCGTGAGGATCCTACAACTGGGTAATGAAGGATGGCCTTACAAAAATTCATTAGGGATGGTAGTATTGCTGGATACAGGGTTAATGCTCAAAAATCAGCAGCCTTTCTCTACACAAACAACAGACTCACTGAAAGACAAATTGCAGAGTCAGTCCCTTTCACAGTAGCACCCAGAAAAATGAAATATCTAGGAATCAGCCTAACAAAGGAAGTGAAAGACCTCTACTCTAAAAACTATAGGACTCTGAAAAACGAGATAAAAAAGGAAATCAGAAAGTGGAAAGATATCCCTTGTTCCTGCGTAGGGAGAACCAACATCATTAAAATGGCTATACTCCCACAACTACTATAAGATTCAATGCAATTCCAATTGAAATTCCAATGCTATACTTCACAGAGCTAGAGAAAATAATACAAAAATTCATCTGGAACCACAAGAAACCTAGAATAGCAAAAGCAATTCTAAGCAACCACGACATGGCAGGGGGTATTACAATCCCCAGTTTAAAACTACTATAAAGCCACTGTGATAAAAACTGCATGTTACTGGCAAAGTAACAGACCCGAGGACCACTGGAATAGATTAGAAGATGCAGAAACAACCCCGGATACACTAAGCCACCTTATCTTTGACAAAGGAGCCAAACATCCTCAATGGAGGAAAGACAGCCTCTTTAACAAATGGTGCTGGAAAAACTGGGCTTCAACCTGCCAAAAGCTAAAGCTAGACTTATCTCTTTCACCATGCACAAAACTAAACTCACAATGGTTATGAGACTTAAATGTTAAAACAGAAACAGTAAGTCTGCTGGAAAACAGGCTAGGTAAAACTCTTGGAGACATTGGCTTAGGCAGAGACTTTATGAATCAAACCTCTATAGCACAAGAACTAGCAGAAAGAATCAACAAATGGGATCTCATCCTACTGAAAAGCTTTTGCACAGCAAAAGAAGTCATTGACACTGCCAAAAGACAACCAACAACATGGGAAAAAATCTTTACTAGCTGTTTATCAGACAAAGGGCTATTATCTACAATATATAAAGAACTCAAACAGATCAGCCTCTCCAAGTTTAAAGACCCAATTAAAAAATGGGCATCTGAAATGAACAGACACTTCTCAGAGGCAGAAGTCAAAGCAGCTAAGAAACATTTGAAGAAATGTTCGACATCACTGGTCATTCGAGAGATGCAAATGAAAACAACACTGAGATTTCATCTCACTCCACAAAGAATGGGCGCTATTACAAAATCAACCAACAATAAATGCTGGCGAGGCTGTGGGGAGAAAGGAACCCTTCTCCACTGTTGGGATTGCAGACTTGTGCAACCATTGTGGAGATCCATGTGGAGATTTCTCAGAAAACCAGGACCAGGGGTCCCATTTGACCCTGCTATTCCCCCTGCTAGGAATATACCCAAAAGACTTTAAAAATTCACATTGGAAAGGCAGATGTACACCCTTGTTCATAGCAGCTCAGTTCGTGATAGCTCAATCTTGGAAACAACCAAAATGCCCAACTGGAGACTGGATAAAGAAGATGTGGGGTTTTTTTATAAAATGGAGTATTATTCTGCCACAAAGAATGACAAGATTGATTCATTTATGTGCAAATGGATACACCTGGAGGACATGCTAATGAGTGAAATCAATAGATCACAGATAGGCAAATACTGGATCTTCTCATTGATATGAGCACCTGTAGATGCAAATGAGCTCTAGAGAGTATGAAGTCTTTGTAGAATGGGAAATTTCCAAAGGAAATTTGGTGGGGTGTAATGAGGGGAAGGAATAAATATGATTCTGAAAGAAAATAAAAGAGCATGTATATAGGGGGTGGGGAGGTGTGGGTGGGTGGGGATATGGGTAAAAATGAGAATTGACTGTGTCATATATTGGTACAAATTCCCCAATGTTATGTGTGATTGTGAGATATATATAAATTGTACCAATAAAGAATTCAAGTAAAAAAATTCATTAAGGAAGTAACTACAAAAAAACAGACCTTTGCAGGGCTGGGTATTTAGCTCAAGTGATACCGCGCCAACTTTGGATGCCCAAGGGCCCAAGTTCCATTCCCAGTACCGCAAAACAAAAACAAACCAAACCCCCCCCCAGACCTTTGCAGTTTAAAATGTAGTCACTCAGATGACGTATATAAAAACAAAATAAGCAGAATATCATTTAGTGTGTAATAGGGAAATTACAGTATGAGAGCAACATTTTTCAGATTGTAAACTTGTAGCCCGTTAATGGCTTGTGAAATGAATTTGATGGCTCAAAACCAATGTGTTGCCTCCTCCTGCCTACCACACACATTTCTGTAATGGATTAATATAGCATAGTCCTGGACCCCAAACCATAGTTCTGGACAAGGCTCATTACTTGAATGCAGTGACGTTTTCTGAGAAGTTTTATATGTATATATGTATGCATTTATATATTCAGTTGGATGGGAACTGTATTTCTTGCCATGGGTAGCAGTCAGAAGTAGAGTAAATCAGCAGGTCATGGTGGCGTGCACCTGTTTTCCCAGCACTTAAGGAAGCTAAGGCAGGATTGTGTGTCTACACCTGACTTGCATTACATACTGAATTCAGAGCCACCTAGACACATAGTAACATACTGTATCCAACACCAAATACATACACACACAAAAACACCATGATGGACTGAGCGCAGTGGTACATGTATATAATCCTAGGGCTTTGGAGGCTGAGACAGGAGGATCATTTTAAGTTCAAGACCCGCCTAAACTACCAGTGAGACCCTGCTTCAGAAAACCAAACCAAACAAACAATTATGGAAATCTACTGTAGAAAGTGTTTTATTGTTTGTTTAACAGAGTCTTTCTTTGTAGTTCAGGCTGGTCCTGAGCTCACTATGTAGCCCAGGCAAGTCTGGAACTCACAGCAGTCCTCCTGCCTCTGCCTCTGGAGGGCTGCAATTACAAGTGTGAGCCGCCACACTCAGCATTGTGGTGTGTGGTACTGATTGCTGATGGGCGTGAGTCAACATGCTCAGCATTGTGGTGCTTGGTTAACGTGGTTAATGGGGATCAAACTCGGGACCTGGTGCTCACAAGGTAGGCGCCGGAACCACTGAGCTAAATCCCCAGCCTTAGTATGTTTAAATTAAATAGATGTGTGCATTATAAAAGTCTTAGCAACCCTTGATTTCAGCTCTCTGTAGCTTTCATAAGTTTTTATAGACATCTCAATTACATACATATTTTTCTGTGAATCAGTAAGATATATGTATACCTACATATTTATATATTTCTCCTTATTTTCAGGTGCGATGGATGAGCTTCACAGTCTGGATCCAAGAAGGCAAGAGTTATTGGAAGCTAGATTTACCGGAGTTGCGAGTGGGAGTACTGGGAGCACTGGTAGTTGCAGTGTTGGCGCTAAAGTGAGCAAAAATTTAATCTTCATCTAATATTCGTTGTATTAATTGATCTAAAATATATTTTGCAAAAGGTCTTTATATATGCCTAAAACAAATTATTTATAACTTTTACAATACATAGAAAAAATAGGATTTATAGATAAACCTGTTCTCTTACCCCTGCCGTTCTTTCTTTGTGCTGCTTGTGATTGATTCACCTTAGGACCTTGTGCTGCACCCCAGTCCCCAGAAGGACTTCTCTGTGCTCCTGTGCTTAGATTAGGGCCACCCAGACAATCTCTGCAACTCAGTCCTTATCCTTAACTGTATCTGCAGGGTCCCCTTTGCCACTCAGGGAATACAATCATGATTTTCAGAGGCGGTTGTGTGCGCATCCCCAGGGATCCTTTGCTGTATTTTGCCTCCATGACACCACCATTCTTTGATTTCTTTCTTCAGTTTTTTTTCTTCAGTTTTCTTGCATAGTTGGAAATAATTGATGAACAATGAAGAGTGACAGCATAATAATTCCCAGTCTGGTGCCATACTAAAATATTTCAAAATATTTCAGGAAAATATGATCAGTAAGATCCCATAATCTGGGTTACAGTTATACAAAAGGTCCATTTGACATCTAGGAATTATAAGATCAAATGAATTTAATTTAAAAATAAATTTAATTTTGTTCTTTGGATGATTTCTAAGAAAGAGAAAAAGTTCTGAAACAGCACTCTATAAATAAACTAGTTAGGACAGAAAACAAACTTAAAATTGAGATCCAGAGATACTTCTTGTCCATTAAGTACTTTTTTCCCACTTTTGAGCCACAAAGATATCCATAATTTATTTATTTTATAGTTTTATTGTTATGCTCTCTCTTTAATCTGTCTAGGGCCTACCTTTTATATGAGTAGTGATTCCATTTTATTTTTTTCTTCCATCTGGTGAACCCATTTTCTCCACAAGGCTTCTTAAATTGCCCATATGTTTTCACTGATTTCTGAGACTACTGTTACCAGGTACATGGTATGTGGTTTATGTACTTGGCATATATACCATTTGTTATATGATACATATATATGCTTGACATGTATATATACAGGTCTGGCTCTATGTTCTTGTGCTAATATCACATTAAGAATACTGTCATATTTTGAAATGTCTTATGTGGTAGGCTAAATTCTTTTCAAAGGTCAGTTTATTTATGGATTTTTATTCTCATATAGAATTGGAACATCTCTTCATGTATTTGTCAGCATTTATATCTTTTCCCTTGAAAGCTTCAAATATAATTTTTAAAATGCATTGAATTTATAGATTAATTTGAGAAGTATTGACATCTTTATAAGACTAACTTGTTCCATTTAAGTACATGAAATATTATTTCCCCATCTATTCCATTCTGCCTGTAGTATTCTTACCAAGTTTTGGTTACTCTTGGATTGCTTAAAATTTTGTGGCTAGTACATTTTTTACTATTTTCTTACTGATTATTGCTACTTTAAGACACTTTTGACTTTCATAGTTTGGATTTGTCTAGCAATCTGGCTTTTGATCTCTTTTATTGATAATATTTTGTTAATTCTGTAAATTTCTCTAAGAAAAATAGTTGTCTTCCCATAGTGATAGCTTTCTGTCTTATACTTCATGTTTCTTATGTTGGTAATAGCATTCAGTCCTGTCTTGTCCTAAAAAAAGGAAGCATCCAAAGTTTCTCTTATGTGTTTGCTACAGATTTTAGGTATGTAACCATCACCAAGTTATAGAATTGTCTCTGTATTTCTTGGTTGGTTAAGAAGGTTTTTTTGTCTTGTTTTTGTTTTTTATTTTTTGAGACAGGGTCTCACTTTATAGTTCAGGCTGGCCCTGAGGTCACTGTGTAGCCCAGGCTAGCCTCAAACTCACAGCAATCTTCCTGCCTCTGCTTCCCTGGTGCTGGGATTAAAGGCGTGAGTCACCACACCTGGCATTGTGGTATGTGGTGCTCCAGGGATAGAACTCAGGACTGCGCTTGTGAGGCAGATGCTGGAATCACTGAGTTAAATCTCTGGCCAAGAAGATTTTTTTTGTTTTGGTTGGTTTTATGAAGTAAAGGGAATTGAAGTTCTGAAAAATCTTTTTGTTGGTTGAAAGCATCCTGAAGTTTTTCTGTTTTGGATTATTAATGGGGTGATTTATTTTGATGGATATTTTTTTAAAATGTTGGTACCTTTGGGGCCGGAGGGTCAGCTCAGTGATTCCGGCGCCTGCCTCACAAGCGCAAGGTCCTGAGTTTGATCCCCAGTAACCACATACAGTGCTGGGCATGGAGACTCATGCCCACGAACAATCAATACCGCATACCACAGTGCCAGGCGTGGTGGCTCATGCCTGTAATCCCAGCACTCGGGAGG